>JBBPBX010000417.1:115535-132885 GCA_038048925.1 Garcialebias charrua | reverse complement strand
ATGTGTTAAAAATATATAGTTAGAAAAGTTACAGACTGCATTACAAAGTTACATAGTGCAGCTTTAAGTAAAATGAGAAGCAATAAAAATATTTTACACTTAAAATATCATCTTGGGGGCCAGATAAGATGTTAACAAGGGTCAGGTTTGGCCCATGGGCCTTGAATGACACATGTAATTTAGAAGGAGTTACAGCAGGCTTTAGTCCAAACCCAAGATGGTGTAGCTGATAATGAAGCAGTGATGGACAGATAACTGAAGGTAAAATCTATTTATTTTAGGTTCTTACAGTTATTTTCACCCAAAGTATTGTTTTTTTAATGATATAACTTTAAAGATTAGCATTTATTTGAATTCTAAAAGCCTCTGAGACTTCTCCTCTGCTTCCTTACAGATACAACCTTCAATGATTCAGATGAGCTTCAGCTTTCCATCAGTTTGGTTCTTGGTTTGTACACACAATTTTTAATTTTCAAAGGCAGTTTTGAACTTGTGACCCCAAGTAAACCACAGATCAATCTTAAAAACAAGAACACCCACCAGAACATAGACTGATGCCAGTAAGGTTTGCTGGCTCCGGTCATGTTTTCTCCTGCCAGTCTCCCACTGACGACGGCGTGATCGTGGTGCTCGACTCTTCTGCGGCCCAATCTGATGTCGTAGAAGCACGCTGCATCTCCAGCCTGTTTTCAAACAGAACAGGTTGTGGTTATGCATTACAGAAAAGAAAATTGAGCTGGTACATGATGCAAAATTCTACTGAGGAATGACTTGTTTACTGCTCATACATATACAGTATTCTCTGACTAGCCTTATCTAAGGATGCCAAATGTGCCTTATGTGCCTCACTGCATATGCCACTTTGCCTCTATACCAACATCAACTACCTCATACATATACTGTGTACATTAACTCATATGCTGCTGTGCCACTCTTTGCAAATGTCAATGCTAGAACCTTCAGTTTATTTTATAGATATACTTTTTATACTACTATGCAAAAACTCAGGACAGTATTACACTTTTATTATTTCATTTTATGCTTATGTTCATTGGGTGTTTGGTGTTTTAGGGGTGTTTGGTGTTTCAGTGTTGGTGTAAATTTTCATACTTTTATACTACTATGAAAAAACTCAGGACAGTGTTACACTTTTACTATTTTATGCTTATGTTTATTAAATGTTTTAGTGTTTAGTGTTTAGATGGTTACTGTTGCACCGAGGGACTGAGAGAAACGCAATTTCAATCCAGTGTATGTCCTGTACATATTGCAGTTCTGACAATAAAGTTGACTTTGACATAAAATATTAAAGTCAAAACAGTCATGATGTGAACTGACCACAAGAGGGCACTGTAATCAAACATGGAAAACGTGTTATATTTACAACTTTGGTTTAACTTACCACCCAAATATTGGACCTAGCTTGAAGCTCTGCATTAACTCGATAGCCACCGAAGTCAGAGTCCACCTCCAGACCGGCTGACTTGGCGAGATTTACGTTGGGCTCCAGGCCAACAGCTGCAACAATGTGATCCGTTCTCACCTGCAACATCGAGTTCAAGATCCTCTGTGAAAAACGGGCTCTTTATTGTCCTGCATTAAGCCACATCTGGCTAATACTGTAACCTACCAATCGGCCATCTTTCAGCTGGATTTCCAGTTTATCATCTTTGTAAGCCACAGACTTCACCAGCGCTTCGGAGATGATTTTCACACCCTCTGAAAAACAAAGAAAAGGAATCAACAAGCTTCAGGAGGAAAAATCTCTTTTCCACAGCTGCCAAACTAAATGGGGGAAAAATCTGAACCTTTCTTGACTTTTTCTGTGGTCCAGTTGCTCAGATACTCAGGCAGCACCTTCCCCATGTTGCCCTTCTCAGGGAACATCTGTACGACCTCCAGTCCAGAGTCTGTTGCTAAAAACATAAAAAACAGCAAATTAAAATCAGTTCATTGTACCACTTGAAAACATCAGTCAGATGTTTTCCGTCATATTCAGATGGTCACTTCTCACATTTCCTGCCAAGAGCGCAGGCCAGCTCGCTGCCCAGGAAACCACCTCCAATTATTGTGATGGAGTTTACACTTCTTGAGACCTTGTCCAGGGATTTGAAGTCATCAAGCTAAGGATTAAAAATCTTACATCAACCTCTTTTTTTAACACCTGTAAGGCTTAATGATTAAAAATGTTTCAGTGTGTAATTTATTTACGTTTACAGAAAACATGTTTGACAATGACAAACAAAACCTTGAGCTAATTCAAACCCTGACCTTACGAAACAAACTCGTCCTCTTCGTCACCTCCTCTCCGGCTCTTTCCAGTACCTGCAGATTTCTTGGAACGCCGCCTGAAGATTTAAAAAATAATAATAATAAATTAGACTCCAACTAATCTGAATAAAGCCTACTCTAAAATAGTGAAATTGCATTTCCTGCAAAAATGTAGTGTGAATACTTATTGCAGAAGAAGAGAAACAGATGAAATGAACTAAAAACATGCTGAAATTTAGCTGAAATTAAAGAACAAGCCTAAATTAGAAGAAAACTAAAAGAACACATATTTGCTGAATTCGGTTCCAACGATCAGAAAAGAGCATAAAATTAGGAAATTAGCTAAAAAAAAGACCCTTAAATTAGCAACAAAAAATGGCTGAAAACTATCTGAAAGGCAGAAAGAAGCTTAAATTACCAGGAAACGTAAAGAAGTGAAATGAGCTAAAAAATGTGGAATTAGCTGAAAAAGCTCAAATTAGCATAAAACAGAAGTACGGTAGCTGAAATAGCAGAAATAGCTGAAACTAGCATTTTTAAGCTGAAAAGAGCATAACAAACTGAAATTAGCTGAAGAAAGTTAATTACCGGTAGGCTGAAAGAAACGGAAAGTCCCATGAAAAGCTTGAATTAATCTGAAAATAGTTGAAACTAGCTAACAAAATGCTAAAAAAGGTACCGGTAGATGAAAATGTAGAACATGCATAAATTATTAAAAGCAAAAAAGAACATATTTGCCCAATTAAAATTAAAGAAGCAGAAATTAGCACAAAAAGTGTACATTATCTGAAAAAGGCTGAAATGAGCACAAAAAAAAAACAGCTGAAAAGTAGCTAAAAAAGCAGAAAGAAGCTTAAATTAGCAGAAGTGGAGAGAACACACTTTTGTTGAATTAGACTGAAAAAGTTTAAATGAGTGCAAAATATGTAGAATTTGTTGAAAAAGCTAAAATTGAGAGAAAAAAAAAAGCTCAATAATGTAGTAGCTGAATTAGCAGTAAAAGATAAACTTGCTGAAAATAAGCTGAAAAGAGCATAAACTGGAATTAGCAGAAAAAAGTTAGAAGAACAAAAATGTTGTAGTTAGCAGGAATAATCTGAAGGAGCACAAAACAGCTGAAGAACAGCTGAAAGAAGCTGAAGCAGAACAAAATGTGAAAGGAGCAGGAGAAGGTTGTAAACACATCTAAATATATGAAGGAGGTAAAATGAGCTCAGTTCATTTTCTATGAGAAAGAAAATGGCAGAAAAGGCTAAATATTTCAAACAGATAAAGTTGCAACAAAAGTTATAGCAGGATTGTCCTAAAAGAGTTGAATGTTTTGATATGAATTGTTGAAATAGCACAAAAACTGTGGAACGAGTAAGATGCTTAAAAATGGATAGAAGAAAAATGGATCACAACAATGCTTCATTTTTATTCACACAATCGGGAGTTCTTACCAGTAGCAATCAAACACTTGTCGTACGAAATCTCAGTGTCATCGTCCAGTTTGACTTTGTTTCCCCTCACGTCCATGTGAACCACCTAAAATATATTCAGCCCATCATTTACCTCAAAACATCAGCTGCTTTGTGGGTTTATTTATCCATAGAACATATATCAACCTCCTTCAGTGTTTTATTTCATTTTGAACAGTTAAAAAAAATTTAAACAATACCATACACAAATAAAAATGTAAATATTTCCACCAAAATATTCTGGAAACAAAACAAAATGTTCAAAAAAGGAACAGGAAGAAACAATGGCTTATCTAGTCCTGTCCCTAAACTTACATACACATATGTGTATCCTTTAAGTGTCCTTGGGTGTCATGAAAGGCGCTTTTAAATAAAATGATTATTATTATTATTATTATTATATGTTTCATTTAGAAAAGATAATCACTGCAATGAATTTGGCATTCAGTTTATCTAATAAACTCTTACAGATAAAGAAACAAGTAAAACCACCAACCTTTTTGTTAGTGAGAACAGCCACTCCTCCATTTTCTGCACTGTCCAAATCCTCTGGATTGATGTAAAATGACGGCGGCTGGAAGTAAATACTGACAGAGAAATGCAAAAGTTAAAATCATTAAACATTTTCAACAATAATATACAGTATATATACATTTATTTATTGTTTTTACAACTTTTGCTAGAAAATAATATTGAAATTACACAACCAGCAAGTGTTACAAACCAAAACACACATGTAACTCTAATTGAATCATAGAATGATCATTCTTGTACATAGTTTAAAACATACATTGTTAGAACCACAACATCATAAACTTCAATCGTTAAAATGGGTAAATATATCTTTAGACTTGGTTTACTAGAACTGTAAATATCAAAATCTGTTATTTTTGTGCTTCTTGCAGCCTTACTTTCCAATTTTCAGCTATTGATGCATTTCAAGTGTCAAGCGTTTTCAGCAGCATTTTCACAGGAAATGCTAATTCTTTAGTTGTTTTTATTACTTTAACTCTTCTGTACGTTTGGATAAAGCTTGTTGTTTTTGTTTGTCAGTAGTTTTTGGATTTACTCCAAACACCGAGGGCAACATGCACACAGAGCAAGAGTTGTGTCCACACTTCCACAGAACGATTGCACTCTATCCTGCAGGATGTGTTCAAGCAGTCAGCAAGTTTACCTTTAGTTTATTATTTTAACTGGACCACAAAGGTAAACCTACATACTACATTATGTCCTCTTCTCCTTAATGAACTTAAATCTTGTTCTTCTTCAAAGTTTCTTTAACAGTGAACTCTTCTTCATTAGAACAAAATCAACATTATCTAAAGCTGCCGTTACATTTTAGTGGATAAAACCTTTGCTTTTTATGTGTTTTGATGTTTTAATACGTTGCTGTTGCTTGTACCCTCAGTTCAATGTCCTTGAGTGTCAGAAAGGCACATCTAAGTAAAACGTATTATTTATTATTATCGTCATCTGTGACGGCTTTTGCTGTTGCCATCAGTTTCAGAGTTTCCATGGAGACAACACAATCAGATAATATGCGTTTCTGTAAATAAATTTTTTTTTTAAGAGTGTGGACCAATAAAGCTGAATTAATTCATGCTGAAGCTAATGAATATGTCTGAGCATTACAGAGAAAGCTGATTCAACACCATCACTTCACTTTATGACAGATGATTAAATCAGTGCAAGGCAACCTGAGTGTATTTAGAATCGGCACCAGCAGCTGAAAGAAACCAGAGGAATAAAGCAAATTACCGTAGGTTCAAACAGCTGACCGGACTCAAACCCACCTTCTTTCTTTTCCGTTCCACTGTTTGAAGCGCAGCGTTTCTGTCACACTGGGATCATCAGAAAACCACAGCTCTTTAGAAAGAGGTGGTCTCATGTAAGGAAGGTCCGGCTCATCGGTCACAATGAGAACCTGAAAACAACAACAAGCCGATGTGGTGACGTTCTCAGAAACGGAGGACAAAACTGTGTTTTGGGTGAGCGTAGAGTCACGACTGACTTTAGCACCGGGGTCTCTGGCTCGGATTGATCGTGCAGCGGCGAAAGAGGCGGTGCCTCCTCCAATCAGGAGGTAGGGGGCGTGAGAGGGCAGCTTGTGGGAGGGAGGTGTGGAGTCTGCTGCTGGAGCTTACAGAGAAAGCAAAGAAGAATAGAGAGGGGGAGAAACGAAACATTAATCAGTGAATAAGAGCATCTAAATGGATTAAACAAACAAAAAAAGTTCAATAGACAGAAGTGAAATTTGCTTTGCAAGAACAAAAATGATGTGAGAAGAGGAAAAAGACATTAAAAAATATGAACAGTGTACAAAGGTGCTTGAAATTAACATCCAAATGTGGAGAAACAAAAACTAAAACATGGTGCCGTGTCTGCCCCCCCAACTTTAAGATCATCTCACCACTTTCTGTCAAAACTTCAGGATCAGGAGGTTCTGCTGCAGAGGGTTCTGCTGCAGAGGGTTCTGCTGCAGATGGTTCTGCTGCAGAGGGTTCTGCTGCAGAGGGTTCTGCTGCAGAGGGTTCTGCTGCAGAGGGTTCTGCTGCAGAGGGTTCTGCTAGTGAGACCAGATCATCAGCCGTCAGAATGAAACAAGAGAAAGTCGAGATGGTAGATGAACACCACAATGTCCTCATAACTTCAGCTCCAGTCATTCCATAGATTTATTAAACATGTTATAGCAGGACCAAGCTTTGAGCCTGGACTGTTCTGTGGAGCGTTTAGTCACACAGAACCAAAAAACTGATGGTCCAATTACACAGACATTGATTTGTAAAGAGAATAAAATGATTAAAGTCGACAGTCTTAAATAGTGTGTCCAGCGAGAAAAACACAGAAGTGTCAACTGTCGAGGTTTCACTTACTGTGAAGAGAAACAAAAAGTAATAAATGCCCCCCCCCCCCCTTTTTAGGATATAAACAAGAGTCACATAATTAACAGAAGAGCAGGACAACTCAGGAAACCTTCAGTATGAACAAACAAAAAGGAGAATTTAAAAAAATCGGGTGTTCTATTTCGTGTAAGCTCTGCCCTTTAAAAGCTGTGCTTATTGGGTTTAAAGGCGGAGCAGGATATAGTCCCGTTTTCCTTCAGCCAATGCTAAGATCACTGGAATTTTGCTTCTCAACATGACCTCAAATATGACGACCATCAAGACGTGCCCCGTGTGCCAGACGGGCATCATCCTGTCGACCGACCCGCATGCTGTATGCGAGGGCTGCCTCGGAGCTGTTCACGCCCGAAGAGCCACGCCCACCTGTTGTTGGGCCCCGCCCGGTCCCATATAAATACGGACCTGGACCGGCGCTCTGCTCCCAAAGGCAGTACTTTTTTCTTTTGCCATCTGAGAGCCAGTGAGGCCCCAGTTTTAAAGGGCTACGCTTACACTCATAGAATCTGGGGTTACAATACGTAACCAACGTTTTTGTAGCAGCTGGAGTCATCAAACAGATGTTCAGTACTTATCAGTCTTCTCATCACCCTTAATTTTAAATGATCGATAAACATGTCTGCCTGATAAAAATATCTAAGACAACCTGGAGGTGGTTCGCTTGTTTCACTGGGGGCTGCTGCCTCTGCGACAGGTGCTGCTGCCTCGGGCGGGGGGCTCGGTTCCTCTGGTGAAGAGGCAGCTTCGGGCTTCGGCTCAGATGGCGCTGAGGGAGAAGAGAATCAAATTTGAGTCCAAACTAAAAGGCTGTTTACAGACTTCGCAAGAACCGAGAAATTTGTTCGTTTTCTCAAGCTGTCAAGAACAAAGTCCGTTTAGGTCATGACATACTTCACGAGAAACCCACAGCAGGACTCCCTGCCTCCCACCAGCGTCACCACTCATATCTGAACTCGTCATTCTTTAGCCTTTGCCAATTTGTCATGAAGGAAACTTCTTCTTTTTTTCTAACAAGTGGTCTCCTCTACACACATTTGGGCTTCCTCATTCCACAAACCAACCATTTGTGTGTCTTTAAATATGTGTTGTATAGATTTTCATACTTAAACACTGCCTCCGCTAGCTGTTTCTGACCAATCACACAACTGTTCTTGGACACTGCCAAGAAAATGGACACTGCCAAGAAAAACAGCTTTGTGCAGACGATAAGGCTGCACGATTAATTGCATTTGCGATTATCTCGCGATATGTTAAAACGCGATTCACTAATCGCACGGGCTGCGATTTGACTGGTCACGCTTCTCTGCATCACACCGGTCTGGCGCGCGCAGCTCTGAGCGAAGCAAAAAAGAGAGAGAGCAGGGAGGAGGAGATCGTGCGTTCCAACACTGTTGCTTCAGGCTCGACTGAAGTCATAAAAGTTATAAATTCAGGTAAGTTAGCTCATTTAAACGTGTATCTGAGAGCGCAAGCTGGTCACGTGACTTGGTAGTGAGCCGGTCTGGCGCGCGCAGCTCTGAGCGAAGCAAAACAGAGAGAGAGCAGGGATGGAGCAGACTGTGCGTTCCAACACTTGCTTCAGGCTCGACTGAAGTCATAAAAGTTATAAATTCAGGTAAGTTAGCTCATTTAAACGTGTATCTGAGCTTAGACGCTGAGACACCGAGACTGCGGGAGATAAACAAAGCGAGAGCTGGTCATGTGACCGGGTCTGTTTTGCAAGCTTCTGCGTGAAAAAGCGCATTAATTATCTGATTTAAAAAAAACAGTTGTGTCGTTAGTGATATGAATTAATACAGAACCAGTAAAAATAATCGCATTTTAAATCGCAATCGCAATTTATAGAAAAAAAATCGCAATTAGATTATTTTCCAAAATCGTTCAGCCCTAGCAGACGATATGTTGAGAATGCAATGACGTCATTTTTCTTGCAGCCCTGGGAACGAGAACAAACGTCTCGCTTCTCATGAAGTATAATGCAGCCTCGAGTAGTGAAAGACATCTAAAAAAATCAAAGTTAAGGTAAAAGGCACTGCATATTTTAAACTAATCCACTAATTATCATGTAATTGTACATGTCCGTTGGCTTGTTAGCAAAATATCTCAAGAACTCTCAGAAAGTAATCACTGAATGTTCCTCAACAAATGATTCGCTTTTTAAGTCAGCTTCACTCAAGATGGCTGCTGCAGCATACAAAAATACAAAACTGACTATAACTAAGTCACTTATACAGATACTGAGCTTAACTTTAGTAGCTGAGACTCTTCCCCGTCACACACTCTGAGCGTTAACAGATTGTGCAACGTTTTTGTTTAAAACTTTGGCACAAGTAGGAGGGTGATATGCTTTCCTTTAAGAAATGCCACTTTCATAAAAAGCAGTGTCACTGGGAATTTGTTGCGACGTCTTAAAATCTGCTGTTTTCATGGCGACAGAGAGGAAGCTGAACTGGGCGCTGAAGAGTCAGCTGATTCAGAGTCAGCTCTTGCAGCACGTTACTTCAAACTAAGACAAAAAAAAAAAAACTAAATGTTTGCATATGCGAAAAGAAACAACAGATTTCCGGATTGGACAACTTTCACCTGCAGTTTGAACGAAGATCATCTTATGAATTGAAAGAAACGGAGCAGTTTTTGTCAAACCTCGTGAAAGTTTCAGGAGTGATTTGTGACAAAAAGGGTGTCAGCAAAGGTCAAAGGAAAAGTTTACGTGAGACCAGCTATATTGTATGGTCTGGAGACAGACCATGGACAAAAAGACAGGAGAAAGATCTGGAAGTGGCAGAAATGAAGATGTTGAGGTTCTCCTTAGGAGTGACAATGATGGATAAGATCAGGAATGAGATCATCAGAGGTACAACACATGTTGAACAACTGGGAGATAAAGTTAGGGAGGCCAGACTGAGATGGTTTGGACATGTCCAGAGGAGGGACAGTGGGTATATTGGTAGAAGGATGTTAGAAATGCAGCTGCCAGGAAAAAGAAAAGACAAAGAGGAGATACAGGTAGTCCCCGATTTACGAGCGCTCTGATCTACGAGGTTCCAGACTTACGAGCTGGCGAATTTTTGGAAAAAACGCAAAAAATACTGAGTTTTCATGTGTTTTTTCACCACAGTTCGTTAGCTAAACATGTGGACACACGTTTCCGATCATTTTTATGCACTCATAAGCAGTTTTTTGATGAAAAACGAGTGTTTGTAGTCGCGCTAGCGAAACCGTTCCAATTTACGAGCGAAATTCCGGACTTACGAGAGACATGGCAACCGTTCCGAAATACGAGATTTCCGGTTTACGAGCGCCTCGTTGTAACGGATCTCGCTCGTAAATCGGGGACTACCTGTATGGATGCAGTTAGAGAGGACATGAAGGTAGTTGGGGTGAGGACAGAGGATGCAGAGGACAGAGGTGGAGGAGGATGACTCGCTGTGGTGACCCCTGAAGAGGGAAAAGTCCAAAGAAATGAATGATGTCACAAGATCTGTTTGTACTAACAGCATCTGTTGAGAACAACTCAGCTACCATCACATTAAGTTTTAGCTGAATATCTCTAAAACTGAGTTACATTGTACTGTTGCTATTGTGGATTAGTTGTGGCAGCCTCTTGATCTGAGTTGACTTCCCCTAAAGTGTCGTTAAAATCCATCCAGCAGTTCATGAGATATTTAGCTAACAGTCAACACACAAACACAAGAAAAATGTCTTGGGGCGATAATGAAAAGACTCAACTCTGAGTCTCTCACCATCACTTAGCAGAAATAAATTTAGAGCGGAGACAAAAACACGACTTCTGAAAGAATAAAATCAACTCACCGGGCGGCTCTGACTGGATGTGGGAGGTTGATCTTTGTTGTCTGGCTAAAATGTCTTCCATACGTTTCGCATATCTTTGATTGTCTTTCTTCACACTTATTACTGCCTGTGAAATCAAAAAATCAAAATAAAGAAGAAACACCTTCAGTTCAACTTTCCCTTCATGCAAAATTAAACAATCTGATTTGATGGAAATGAGTGTTTAACAGCTCGGCTAAAATGATCCCATAGTGCAGTGTTTTTCAACCACTGTGCCTAGGCACACTAGTGTGGCGCTAGTGATCATCAGGTGTGCCTGGGAAATTATCAACCCCCCCCCTTCTACAACCTCTTTAAATTTAAGACCACATTGTTGTGGTACTGTTCGGGTGTATTTTTGAAGACATGTTAAGTGCAATTTGAAATAAGAAATATAAAATATGATAAAAATACATTTTTGTGTTTATTTCATTCCTATTCAAGACACTTTGATAAGAATGACTATATATTTAATATAGGCGGATACTGTACAGTGTATCTATGTTTACAATTTTGGTTGGTGGTGTGCCTTGGGATTTTTTTCAATGAAAACATTGTGCCTTGGCTCAAAAAAGGTTGAAAAACACTGCCATAGTGAACATCTGTCATAATCTAAATTAAATCCTGGAAGGTTTCATGGAGAAAACAAATCTGCCACACATTTATTCTTGTTTGTGTTTTTTTTTTTTTTTTACATTTTGGTGATGTCAGTAAGTTTGACTGTTTCTTATAAAGCCTAAAACTTATTTTAAATTTTCCCCTCAGGATTGTTTCAAATGCTCCTATACCTCACAGTAATGTAACTACCCTCCAGAGTTCTTTGGGGATAAATTCACCACAGGGAAATCCCATTATAAATTCATTTTCTGATCCCATTATTATCATATCATAAAATTATTAATTATTTTCAAAAAAAATACCTCTATCCCTGTTAAAAAATGTATTGCTCACTTGGTGATGCTTTGATTTTTACTAGGGGTGCACAAATTGCCGTTTTCTGGTTGATCACTGATTTCTAAAAAGTCTCACCTACCAATTCAGATTTTGTCCAATACCGATTTTGTTTTATAAGCGACACTGTGGGTTATAAGGTCACAATGGATGCACCTTCAATTTTCCAAACTTGTTTTACTGAAAAACATACCCTTGAACCTAAAAAAAGCTAAGTCTGGTCCTCTGGACATTCAAAAAAAAAAAAAACTGTAGAAAGACTTCCTCAGTCTGAGAAGCAAGCTGTATTCAGCTTCTCAGACTGAGGAAGTATTCAGCTGAGTATTCAGCTGAACACAGTTTCTCAGACTGAGGAAGTCTTTCGGATGAAAGACGAAACGTTTCTACAGTTTTTGGTTTTTTTTTGCTTTGTTTTGTTTTGTTTTTTGAATGTCCAGAGGACCAGACTTAGCTTTTTTAGATTTTTCTACCTGGATTATTGAGCATGCATCAGGGTATATCCTTGAACAATATTCTAGAAACAATACAAACTTGTTTTAACTGGCCATGAGGTAGTGCTCTGAACTATAAATGAAGTTCAGACAATTGTTGTTAAAACTACAAAACAGTCTGTAAAATTGGTTTCTCATGTATCGGCCGATCGCTGATCACCCAAAATTTAGGAAACTCTTACTTTTTACATTTGAAAGCCTCTAAAATTTTACAGGGACGGACTTCAGCTCACCCCGTCCAGGTTGGACGTTGCTGTCGAGTTCTGCCAGTCATTTCATCCAACAAAATTGTTTCAGTTTGGATGTAAAGAGCAAAATCACACTTGCACGTTGCACGAGTAAACATTTAGTTTTAAAAAGCAGTTCTGCGTGCATGCAGGCCGAAGGATCGGACGCTCCATGGATCCGAACGGCTCGCTCTGGTTGGCTTGACTGAAATCAGGACATCAATAGCGGATGCACCGAGCTGCAGCAGCTGGTAATATATCCACGGCTTAATAGAAGCAAACAATAAAACAAAAACGTGCGTTGTGCACAAGTAGAGTTTTAGAAAATAATATACATTTTTGTTTAAATGAATAAAGATTTACAAATAAATAAATAAAAACAACTTCATGTTAACCACTGAGTCACACATAAAAAAAGCACCGGATCTGACTCTGACTTCAACTTGTAATTTTTTTTCAATATCAGAAAAAAATCCTTTAGTGTATACTAATGAAGGAAAATTATTATTATTTAATTTCTTACTAAAGATCCTGAAATATTAAAAATTCAAGATAAGTCATTTAAATTTGATATTTTTATCTCAAGCTGAGATAGCTCTAAAGAACTGACTAGTTTATTGTGGGGGGGTTATTAAGTATTTAAGGTGGTGGATTATTCCCCTAAAGACCCCTTAATGTTATGAAGTTAAAGGACAATCCAAGGGTTAAACATAGTCACTAATCATATGAGAACATGTGACGTTTATGGTCAGGCAGCCTGTTGGACCTTATCAAGTTTATCAAAATAAAAGACCAAAACACTGTTTAAAACTTTCACTCAGCTTCTTATTCATTGTTCAGGTACAGTTTTTAACGTTTGTTGTCAAAACATCTTTCCAGGACAGACTCACTCACATATGCCAGACTTCCAACGAAGGCTGCTCCCATCACGAGGGCGTACTTTAGGTTGTCTCCACCTCCCCCCAACGGCCCGGTGGACATGTGAGCCACAGGGACACACGTAGGTATTCTGACATTGTTCAACCCTGGAAAACACACAACGCAACAAAAACAAGAGTGAAATAAATAAAACACAAAAACTCACGTTGTTGTGAATAAGTTCCTGCCTGCTGTTCTTTACAGCGTTACTTCAGTTTATTAAGGCGAGCAGGTATTTGTTCCTGCAGAGCTCTTCATGTCATTCCACAGTGTTTCAGGCTGAGGGCTGGACTTTGAGTCATTGCAACACTGATTTACTTCTTCAGCCATTCAGGTTGTTTTTTCTAACATGATCTGATTTCAGTTGTCGGCCAGATGGACTCATATCTGACTCAAAACTGTGTTGGTATCCAGAGTTCATGGTGCTCAGGTCCTGCAGCCCTCCACCAGTGAACTTACTGAATGTGACTCTATGACCATTAAACACCTACAACACATTAGTCTCATTTGTCCAAAACACATTCTTCCAGAACTCGTTTACTTTGTTTTGGAGCATCTTTGCTAATCCAATTCATCGTTTTGTCTTTTAAGCAACAAACTACAGTATAATGAACTTCTTCAGCCGCCTTCTAAATTCAACATCCTGAGGAGGCTTGACAACGCTTAGATGCAGTTCTGAAAAGTGTTTTTTCAAAGCTTGTTTCTTCTATTATTTAAAAAAAAAAGAACTACCGGTACACAGTTTGAGCTGTTAAGTCTTCCTAAAAATGGGGGGGGGGAAGAAGTTTAGAATGACGAAGAGCAATTTACTTTTTAATCCTGTTCAAACTGATTGGCACCAAAATGCTGACATCTTTCTTTCTTTAACACGCCTAAATGTTTCAGACTTGCAAACTGCCACAAGTTTTGCCATTCATTCACAAGTATATCATAAGTAAGACCAGTTAATTCAATAAATTTATTAGCAGGACCTGGCTCCTGTTTAGACTCTCAGGTTCTATAGAAGTACAGTAATAAGGATGACTTCTGAACTCGGCGTTTACGCACTTTGAAAAATTTTTTCTCCCAAAAATGACACAGTGTAACAAGTAATTTCAATGTTTTTCTTCTGAGTGTTTTATTTAAGGTCCTGATTTAAGATGCACTTACCTTTCACCATGCCTGTACACAGGAAATGCATGTGAAAGTACAGAAAGGTGAGGACAATTCATTTAGAGCACTATTTCAGCTTTTACTTCTAGGTGTTTACATCTGGATTTGACATGCAGCTGTGACATTTTTAGGTGTGGAAAAGTATTGGAACATGTGACATGTACGTTGTGTCATGCATCAAACTCTCTGTTTTGAGAATAAGCTCAAAACTTCTGGGACAAAGTTTTCTGGACGGATGACACAAAGCTAAACCTTTAACAAAGAGAAGACTGGAGGATTCTTCATCATGTAGCAAGATGATGATCCAAAATACACACAGCAAATACAACAAACAAGTTCTTTGTGGGGAAAATTGGATGGTTCCAGTCTTAAACTCTACAGAGGAGCACTTTATCTGCTGAAGAGGAGACTGAAGGGACAAACCCAACCAAAACGAATGACAACTGGAAGGGGCTGCGCTATAAGCTAAAAGTTTGGTTACCGGTACGTCAAAGGGTCACATGCTTTTGATTTTAAACTAAATCTTAAGTAATATTCAATTTAATCCATTTTAAGTCTATCTCTTCCTATACTTGTAGCCATTTTAGGTGACCCATTCATTCCAAATAACACCATCTTCTAAGTTGCTGGTGAAGATTCTCAGTCGTCCAGGACATGATAAATCAAAAAGGCGTTCAATACAAGATCAACTGGACTTTATTTAAATAAAGTCCAGTTGATCTTGTATTGAACGCCTCATCTTCTAAGTTGTGTGACAATCCAGATGTAAACACCTGGAAGAAAAGGATGAAATGTTGCTGTCTTGATGTCAGTCCCACGTGTTTTCAGTCGAAAACAAATGGAAATAAATCAGCCTTACCATTCCGATACTGCTAAAGGAGACTGTAGATGTTGAAATAAAGAGCTTGACAAACTTTGACAGGATAATAATGACTCTATCCACATGTAACCCCCTGTGCTGAACAATTATTAGGGTAACTAAATACAGTACCCACTTAACACACACAGTTTGAGCTGCCAACCCCTTCCATGAACTTAGTCTGTTATAATAATAATAATAATAATAATAATAATAATAATAATAATGTGCCTGATCCTTTACATAAAGTAAACACAAAGTTCTTGAGGTAAAGTAGACCATGCAAGCTAAAGAAAGTCGTAGAAAATGGAGAACCTGTCTAAAAAGAACTGACTGCAGACATGGTTTAAAATAGATATTATTTACTGCGGTTGATTTGTTGTGGGCTACACATGAGGTTGTCTCAGAAAATTACACAACTTTGTTTGGTGCTAAATACCTGCAATGTGCCTGCAAACAAGCAACTAGCTAGTTAGCTTAGTAAACATAAAAGTCAGATTAGCTTTAGCTAAGATAACGAGACTGAACCGCGTGAGGTTTGGTGTCATAATACAGCAGAACTTCATTCATTCAATAATATTTGGTTGTAGTAGGCCAGTCAACCGAGCCAAGTTTCCTTCACCTACCTGCTCTTCTCACATTCTGCCGGCAGGCTGTTGATGAGGCTCGAACGAGAGGCACAAGTTTTTTACATTTCAGCATCGTGGCTCAGCTCTGCTGTAACAGCGACCACGTCAGCTGCCCACGAGCCGGACAGAAAGCTACTTACAGTCAATTAAACCAGACAAACAGCTGTCAACTAGCAGCGCCACACCGACCGCACGCCGCCAAGGCCAGAGACAGGTCATACGTTTCGTAGGGGACAGCGATGGCAGACCGACGGCAGAGACTCTGTAGAAACGAAGATGTGTCTCCGCTGAAGCGAACAAAAATGGCGTCGCTTCAACCGCAACAAACGAACGTTCGCGTTTAAGACTTTAACACAATGTTTGCGTTTTTAGTTTTTAATGTAGAGGAACTGAACACTTTTAGTGATGTAATTTGAAGCTAAATGTTTGGTGAGTTTACACATAGGGCCTGTATCTGACGCCGATAAACTGCAAGGTACAGGGATTATCTTGACGTTTCAAGGCTCTTTGGTAACTGCCGTAAAAGCCTTGTCTTTTTCGTCGTAAACGTCATAAAGGAAGCTCCAGGGAGCTGCTGCCCTCTACAGGTGTTTATTTACCATAACAACTAAAATGGTGCTCTAAAGTGGGGACTCTCACTCCTTCTGTGAGTTAACCCAAAGTGGGTACGTTTTAAGTGGATAAACCAATACATTATTGGGAAAAAATCATAATAATTGTTCTGATTGTTATGTCAGCCTCATGGTTAGTGCTTGAATACGTGACTGAACTTTTTTTAATTGACATTTGTTTCATTTGGTGGGTACTCGACTAAAGCTACCCGGTACTGTACATGTATATTTTTTAGTCCATTTAAATATTTCTCAGTAAGTGAACTTTTATATTTCTGTTTTTGTGTTTGAAAGCATTTTTGAGTCTGTTAAAAGACTAAATTCATCAAAGTAAACAGCAAATTTAGTGTAAAATGTGAATATTTCCCTCATTACTAGATGACCATTTTGGCTTATCCTTAAATTTTATTGTTTTGTTCTTTTGTGATATTCAATTCTACTGCTTCAGATTCAACGTGCACCATCATTTCATTCAATAAATTTTAGAAGTTTTTCTCAGTTTGGGTTGCAGCTTGATACAAAAGGTTGATAGTGGGTCCCGAAGCCAGACCAGTCGGGATACACTTGTCCAAAACCAGTGGGCCACAAATGACTCCAGTGTGGATAAAACCAGGTGTGGATCTTCAAAATTTAAAATAAATTTATATCTCTGGTTAATAATAAAAATAAAATACTGTGTTTTCATTGTGTCCTTGTTTATTTGACTTGTTGACAATGGTTTTGTTTAACCAACGACACAGGGTCCACCTGGGTTATTTTTCCACTACAGTACTTTAAATAATCTTACCAGAGAAGACGTACTGGGACGCAGGAGGATTAACAGAGAAGAATTATATTCATATTTACGAGGAGATGTACTTTGTATTATTACAAGTCCCAAATACAACAAACAATGAAATAAGGAGACTTTGTAGGAGTATTTTCAATAAATGCAGTACATACACAAAAAAAGGCAGCTTGAATATTCAATTGATTTGTATTACAACTAAATAAAAAAATGCCACCAATAAAGTGTTATACTCGTCAATTATACTTATTCATTATTTT
>JBBPBX010000417.1:103778-115393 GCA_038048925.1 Garcialebias charrua | reverse complement strand
TATATATATACCCGTATATATAAGCTGACATGCAGACTGTTGAAGTTCATTAAAATTGTCTATATTGTGCAAAAGTTTTAAGCTACACAACATTTGTTCATCATTTTTATAACAGGTGATTTTTGTATATTCGATTAAAATAATAATAAATCACCAGCAGTAGTTCCTCAAGTTTCCTGACTGCATGACTGATGGGGTGGGAGTGTGTTTCTACTAAGTTTTACTGCATGATTTAAAATCATTTTCAAAGTGAAAAGATGAAGCCGTTTCCTATCAGACCCATTTATTGTCTGTTTCTGTTCATCATACAGTAAATGCTGTATGCTCAGAGGATGTGTTTGAGGGCAGCTCCGAGCACCAGAGGATGGCAGCAGCAGCGACGGTTCAACAGACAGGCGGGACTTTGTGATTAGGCCTGAATATCTCGAGTGTTGACTCGAAAGCCTGGCCCGACGTGTGCAAAGTCGTGGCCGAGCAGATAATATTCAAATTCTGTGACAGTGAAAAACACTGGAGGCAATTAAACTGTAACTGTGAAAGATACACATTAACATACATTTGTTTTTATACGTATATTTGGTGATTTCTAGAGTTGTTGTGTTTTTTCAAGGCAGACAAGCAGCTGCTGTTCAACTAGCCAAACATGGCCGACGAAGAGCCGCAGAAAACTTTTGTTATTAATGCTGCGATGTGGGTGAGAGGAGGAAAGAGCATGAGAAGTGGCACAAGCTGAAGGAACAAGCCAAGCAGGTGTGGATGATGAGGTTCTGGTGGTGGACTTTGTGCAATGACCACTCAGCAAGTGGCTGTGGGATCCATTCAGAGAAATTAGCTAAGATTCAGAGAGAAAAAAACCTTATACAGCTGAGGTACCTGTTTCTTTATAAGTCATACGCAGTGGTGGAGAAAGTACTCAAACACTGTAGTAAAAGTACAAATAAACAGACAAAAATGTACTCTAGTAAAAGTAGAAGTACCATATTAATATTTTTATTTAAGTAAAAGTAAATAAGTACATGCTTTTAAAAATACTGTACTTAAAGTATTAAAGTAAAAGCTGAATGTATTACCTAATGCAATGGTCAGTATCATTGTACGTAAATTTTCTGTAATACATTAATAGTGTTGAGTCATTTTAATGAACAATGCTGCAGATAACACATGTTTTTATTGTGTTTACTCTGTGACACAGTTCACACTTGGACTTGTGATTCTGTGTGTCAGTATTTCAGGGATGACATGCAGAGTTAAATGACATTAAGCAAAATAAGAAAGAGGAATGGTTATACCTTTGAAAGTTTTTAATTTAACACAAAGTAAAACCAATGTGTCATTTTAACTGCAGTAAACACATTGAAGTAAAAGTTGTCTTAGAACTAACAAAGGAATAGATCAGTTCAACTCCAGTTTGTCTTCAACTCTAGTTAAAATATTGTCTAGTCAACCTTGTAATGGATCAATAGTGAACAATATTTTAACTTCCTGACACCATTTTCAAAACTTGGACCTGAGTGTCGAGACATTTGGAGACATCTCTTGTCTCCTAACATCCCATGAACTGACACATTTTAATATTGCAGCAAGAATTTATTGTTCAAGTTCAGAAGAAGTTTTCAAAGTTTTTTGAGTCCAGTCTGGCTCATTTGGGGGAGAAAATCTGTCCTGCTGTACTGAATAGTCTTTCAATATTCTTTCAATAATATTTCAATAATATTTCAATAATATTTCAATAGTCTTTCAATAATATTTCAATAGTCTTTCAATAATTTCAATATTTTCAAATATTTCAATAGTCTTTCAATAATATTTCAATAGTCTTTCAATAATATTTCAATAGTCTTTCAATAATATTTCAATAGTCTTTCAATAATATTTCAATAGTCTTTCAATAATATTTCAATAGTCTTTCAATAATATTTCAATAGTCTTTCAATAATATTTCAATAGTCTTTCAATAATATTTCAATAGTCTTTCAATAATATTTCAATAGTCTTTCAATAATATTTCAATAGTCTTTCAATAATATTTCAATAGTCTTTCAATAATATTTCAATAGTCTTTCAATAATATTTCAATAGTCTTTCAATAATATTTCAATAGTCTTTCAATAATATTTCAATAGTCTTTCAATAATATTTCAATAGTCTTTCAATAATATTTCAATAGTCTTTCAATAATCTTTTAATAAGGCCATGGGTGTTGTGTATCTTCTGGCTGAATCTCTGTAGTGGAATCCATTTTGGGAGTGATGCTGTGGGTGCTCCCAGCTCAATGACATATATACTAGAATATACCTGTACTACATCTTTGGTCCAGCTCTTCCAGAAGGTGGGTCTAATGTTACCTGTCCACTTTGCAGTGATTCAATGGAACAACTCCCCTCTTGACATCAGTTACTTTCAAACTAACGACAAATCAAAAAGCTGCAACGTGAATGTAACTTGTAACTCAACACATTATAGAAATGTAGTGTAGTAGAAAGTACAGATACTTCATGTAAAATGTAGTGCAGTAAAAGTAAAAGTACCCACATTTAATTCTACTTAATTAAAGTACAGATACATGAAAAATGTACTTAAGTACAGTAACAAAGTGTTTGTACTTAGTTACATCCCACCACTGGTCATACGTTTCTTATTTATTAAGTTAATCAAATGACATGATTGACTATGGCAGCAGCCATCTTGGATTTTGATCTGCGACCTAATTTTCAAAGGGAAGCTTTTGCACACTTAAATGTTGCCACACACCAAAATGGAAGCAGGTACCTCACTTATTTTTTTAAGTTGTCATGCTCACAGCATGCACGGATGGACGGAAGGACACAGATGGATAAATGGAAGGACAGACGGATGGAGGGAGGGTCATTCCAAATCCCGCTTTTCGCCCCGACATGGTAAACTAACTGCAGCACGAGCTGTTTGAGTGCAGCAGCAATTCACTTTTTAATCAGTCAGAACACAACTCTATTTATTTATTCATTTATTTATTTATTCATTTTATAAAAATAAATACACAACAATCACATGTATGAAAATAAAATATAAAATGAAAGGCAGCAGAAAGAAGAAAAAATCTTATATCTGCCCCTTTTCAAAACAATCAATTCAAACAATACGGTAATTATCTATAAGTCACAAAAAAATAACTCATCTCAATTTTCCAATTCCAATATAATACACATTAAACTACTTCATATACAGGTGGTCCCCGACTTACGAGCGAGTTCCGTTACTACGGCTATCTCGTAAGACGAAAATTCGTATGTCGGAACACGAAACACGTGTCGCTCGTAAGTCTGGATTTTTGGTCGTAAGTCGGAAAATGTATGCTAGCGCTACTACGAACACTCGTTTTTCAACACAAACGTACATACTAGTTCATAAACATGCACAGAATTGTTTACAAACGGTTAGCTAACACACTTTCATCTAAAAACACACACCAGTGCTGTATTTTCTGTACGTTCTGTACAACTTTACTGTTCGTTAGTCCGCTCGTAAGTCCGGAACCTCGTATGTCGATGCGCTCGTAAGTCGGGGACCACCTGTATATTTCTTTAACAATTCATTTTTGATCATTTTCTTAAACACAAACATTGACATAGCTTTTTTCACCTCACACTCAAGTCATTCCACAATCCAACTCCCTGGACTGAGGTAGACCGTCCCTTCAAACTAGTTCTGTGGTGTGTCTTTACAAACACATCAGTTCTATTAGTTCAAACTGTCTGAAGAGCTATCTGCAACAGCTAAGATATTGTTCGATCAGAATATTTCCATGGAACCCAACTTTTGAAGATAAGAGCCACCCTTTTTACCATAAAAAAACACTTTCTGAAAACCCTCAGAAAGATAAGAAAAGAGTTAGGTGGAGGATGAATATTTAAATAATATTAAACAACATATGAACACAACGCAGACGTCAGACACACTCTGACTTACTGTATTGTCAATTAAAACTTGATGGCATATATGCATAAACCTGCAGCGTTATAATGTCTCCGAGGAGTCGAACGAGCGTTTTTGTTTTGCTGCCTGTTCACACAGGAGCGAGATGTTTGACTCTGGAAATCTGCTCAGTGAATAAGTCAGTCGTGCGTTATCTTTTAACAAGGGGTCAAGCAAAGGAACGAAATGAAGCAGATCCACTGAGACTGTCCTAAAAGCCAGTTTGCTTTTTTCTTCTTCTTCTTCCAGTTAATGTTTAAGCATGACCCCAGAAGCCGTCTGACATTTAAATCAGCAAGAAAGCCACTTCTTTTTTCTGCAGAGCTTGAAGAACCGCAGTGAGTGAGCAAACAGACAAGTGTCGTCCTCATAAAGCAGCATAAATCTATCAAACCTCCACATCTGTATCTGTTTCTCCTCTCCCTCAGGCTCCATCTAAACACTTCTCTTTCTCTCCCCCCCCTCCTCTCTCTCTCTCTCCTCCTCTCTGTCAGTGTGTTGTTTCTTTTACTTCCTCCTTTCTGTCTGTGCTGAATACCAGAACACACAGGATGTGCTTCACAGTGCTCTCAGTTTCACAGCAGCTGGAGCAGCTGGACTGAGGACACTCTGCAGGCCAACATGAGCACCGCCGGGGTGGTGGTGTGCACCGGCTGGCTCGTCAAATCCCCGCCGGAGAAGAAACTCAAGAGATTTGTGAGTAGAAGCAGACGCCCACTTGTTTTGTGGACCCCCTGTCAGGAGGGTGAGGCAGATGGAGGGTTCTCCAGATTATTATCACTCTGGGATTATTCACCTCCCAGTTGAGGGCTCCAACTCCTGGAGCAAGTAGAGCATCAGGCCCTGGTTGTTGTGTGTGTGTGTGTGTGTGTGTCATGTGATAATGTGAGGCTGCTCTGTGTCCATACGTGTGATGAGTGCATGGATTGTGAAACATGGGAAGTAATGTGAGCAGCAGGCAGACGCTGCAGCAGCTTTATGACGGCTGTTTGCACTTTCTCTGCACGACTGAAGGTGTGTGTGTGTGTGTGTGTGCGTGTGTGTGTGCGTGCGTGGGGAGGGGGGTGTATTCTAACAGGCAGTGCAAGGAAAAGAGTGGGTGTTTGTGTTGATGAAGATTATTCTGCAGGTTTAGGGCTGGAAGTAGAAACTTATTCTAGCACACTATGCAAATCCTGCTTGTGTGTGTGTGTGTGTGTGTGTGTGTGGGGGGGGGGGGGTCATTCAAATGTGAGCTGCTGGCACATGAGGGCATGACAATGTGACTTCTCCTGGTCAGAGCAACACTTGCTGCTTTAACCGTCTGGTGAATGTTTCTGGGATGAAGGTTTTCAACTCGTTGGAGGCGTGACGTCAGATTTGATCCTGGATTAAACGGGACCAGCATGTCAGGGGTTAAAACTTGTGATGAGAACAGGAAACATGATCTCACCTTCAAGGTGCGCGTCGTGCATGACTCTCAGCTACTACCACAGCCACTTTGAGCTCATCGTTTATGAACCTGACTGACCTGTGACTGCGTGTGTTTACTGTTGTTGTAGACGTACATCTAATCCAGGGGTCTGCAACCTGTGGCTCTGGAGCAACATGCGGCTCTTTGGTCCCTCTGCAGTGGCTCCTTCAAGTTTTGACCAAAACTGACATACAACTGATTTTTATTGGTTGTTATAACAACAACTAAAAGAGATAGTTTTAGCAGTTTCCCTGTAATTGATTTAGCAAATATATGAATACAGGTAATCCTCGGGTTACGACGGTCTCAAGTTACGATGCTTCGTGGTTACGGCGCATCTCCCATAAAATTAATTAATTAATTTTGAAAAGCCGAGTTGCGCAGTTTCCGGTTTTACGTCGTAAACGTAGCGGCAGAGGAATACAGAGGCGGAGGATTACGTTACGTATGGACCGAGGTTGACTGCAGAACCAGCGCAAAGCAGTGGAAAAGTACAGGCGGAGACCTTACTGTAAACGCTCTGGACCGAGCTGGACTGCGGTTTTACGTCGTAAACGAATAGAGAATATGGAGGATGGACCGAGGTGGACGGTGTCACCAGCATCCAAGTAGGCTATTAACTGTTTTTTCCCTTCATTATAGCTCCAAACGTATGTGTTTTTTGATAATTATGTAGGTACTGTGTTAGGATAGGCTAAGTGCTTGGTAATACTGTAGTACTGTACATGTATATGGTGCAGTATGTATGTATATTTCGACTTACGTTGAAAATCGGTTTACGACGTTGCATAGGAACGTATCTACGTCCTATGTCGAGGACTACCTAGAAACATTACAAGGAGTAAAACTCACTTTCACTGCTTTATTTCTTCAACGTATGATAGTACATACTTTTTCTACAATTAAAAAAAATCATAAGAATGCAGTTTATTGTTTTAGTTTTCAGAAACTGGGCAAAAACTATACTACAGGGGATCCCCGACTTACAAGCGCTCTTACTTACGAGCAGTGCTGGGCAGCGCTAATCCAAAAATTGGTTCAGCTATTTCTAAAGCACTTATTAATTTATTTAGGTCCGCAATTTCAAAAGCGCTTATGTATTAGCAATGCTAGCGGAAGCTAATGCTAACACGCTAACGTGCAAATGGCGAACTACTTTTTTTAATCCAGCAGATTTGACCATTTCGTGAAACGGTCAAGCTCAGAAAAACCTTGTGCTATAAAGTCAGCTAAGAAATATATTTTTTCTCAGCAAAGAAATAATTGTTTTTACCGTGTTTTCTTGGAAAGTCCTTAGCTTCTGTGGCCGCCGCCATTTTGAAGAGGGCAAATGGCGAACTACTTTTTTAAATCCAGACGCGTCGCGTAGGCCGCTGAGAAACATCCATAAGTTCACCCTCCATGTTAAAAACTCTTCGTCTGACTCTTCGAAAACAAGCAATAAGGCTGCAGAGTAACACACTGGCTGCTAACTGCGCTCTCTCTAGCCAAGAGACTGAGGGGGACGCTTTTTTGTCACGGACCACATCCGGCGCTGACAGGATATGGTCTGTTAGCAGTCGTCCGGTTGATTTAAGAGCCCGTAAATAAGTTTTTTTCGTTTTTACTGATAGATAATTAGTTATTAGCGGTACTGCATTTTAAATAAAAATAGCGCAAATCCGCTTATGAATTATAAAAGTTAGTCAATCCGCTATAAAGCTGACAAATTGTTTAGGTCCGCTATAAGCGGATTAGCGCTTTAGCGCTCCCTAGCGGTCTGGCGCCCACCTTTGCTTAAGAGGTTCCGGACTTAAGAGCTCACTAACGAACAGTAAATTTGTAAAGAACATACAGAAAATACAGCACTTTCATGTGTTTTTAGATGAAAGTGTGTTAGCTAGCCATTTGGAAACAAGTTTCTGAGCATGTTTATGAACTAGTATGAAAGTTTTTCATGAAAAACGAGTGTTCGTAGTAGCGCTAGCATAAATTTTCCGACTTACGACCGAAAATCCGGACTTACGAGAACACGTGTTTCGTGTTCCGTCGTATGAGATTTCGTCTTGCGAGATAGTCGGAGGAACGGAACTCACTCGTAAGTCGGGGACCCCCTGTATTTTTTCCTTCTTTACAAGAATCTCCTCTTTTATTTTGTGTTAGAGTGTAAAAATATCAATAAATATTAGAAATCATTAGATATTTTTAGTTTTATAAAATCACCACATCTGTCCAGAAAAGCATCCTTCAACAAACTTAAAGTGGTCTGTGGGCCACCAGTTGAGAATCCCAGTTGTAGCAGGTGTTGTGGCTCCGGACACGTTTAATTTAGTGAACAAAGGGGCAGAAATGGCTCTTTTGATCGTAAAGGTTTCAGACCCCTGATCTAATCGTTACTTTCATTAAATTTCACCAAGCTGATGATCACAAGATATTTTGCTAACAGACGAGCCTCGAGCTTGAACAGAATCGTTTGCTCGCAGCAGAGGTTCAACCTGCACTCAGATGACATGGCGAGTGAGTCATTTGTGCTAGTTCGCACCACGCACGACCAGACGTTATGATTTTAACCGACTGGTCACGTGACGGCAGCACAGAAGACTCAGGCGTGTCAGAATCACCAGCTGTGGTGAAACTCTTCAAGTTAAACATTTTTTTGTTTTAACGGAACACACACAAGCTTTGTTTTTTTTTTAATTAAAGTAAACTTTGAACGTTCAATAAAAGATACGTTCTTTTCGGCTCTATTTTCTGAGAAAGCAAAACGCTCCTTGACTTTAACTTCTCCGACACACAAAACAACGTTTGCTTGTTTGTTGGCGTCACACGTTGCATGATGGGAACACCGACAGGAGGTGACATGTGTAGTTTTGTTTTCCTCTCAGACCTGCGGAGGGTTTCAGCAGCAAAGTGGTCTACACATTTCCTGGTTTACAAATGACTTGTGGAGCAAGAGTTCACACAGTACGACAACGACATGTTGTTTCTGTTCAGCTCGCCCACATTACTTGTTTCATTTTAATATTGCTGTTTTGGTGATATTTCAACAATTCATACATCAAAACCTTCAGCTCATTTCACGACTTTCACGCTGTGAGTTTTTGTGTTTGTGCAGTTTTCACTTCTTGGACTATTTATCTTTGTCGGCCATGTTTTTTCTCATTGAAAATGAATGGAGCTCTCTCCACATCCTCTCTTGGAGCTGTTTGAAACCTTTTACTGCTCATTTTAGCTTTTGTTCTGGTTCAGCTTCTTTCAGCTAATTTCAGCTAATTTCTTCGTTTTATGCTCTATTCCAGAGGTGGGCATGATTTTTTTTCCCCCAAAGGGCCACATCAAGACGTTTAAAGCAATCAAAGGGCCACATGGAGAATTGGAAAACAATTTTTTTTGACAGATAATCTATATTTTGCAGTCTTTGTCTTATTGTAGCATAGTTAGCATGCTTTATAAAGCATGTTTTTGCAATATCTTTTAGAAATAATGTATAAAACATACAGTATTCCGTAAACTGGCTCTTATTATACACGTTAGCGGAATATGCAAAACAAACATATTGGTATTTCTGTCTTTAAGGTTCAGTCTAGTTCTGGAAACACGGTGACTTAAAAAAAAAGGGTTTTTTTTAAGTTTTACGTAAAATCTAAAAAGGCAAGTCTGGTCCTCTGGACATTCAAAAAACAAAACAAAGCAAAGCAAAAAAAACTGTAGAAACGTTGCGTCTTTCGGACGAAAGACAAAACTTGTCTACAGTTTTTTTGCTTTGTTTTGTGTTGTTTTTAGCCTTTTTAGATTTTTCTACCTGGATTATTGAGCATGCATCAGGGTATTTTTACGTAAAATGTTTAAATTTCTTTAAGTCTTGTTGATAAAATGATGTTTTATTTTTTTCATCTCTCTTTTTTTTTAAAGGGTATTGGGGGCCTGATGGAAAATGGCCAAGGACCACTTATGGCCCTCGGCCCTTAAGTTGCCTATGTCTGCTCTATTCAGTATCTTTCAGAAAAATGTAGTGTTTTTCTGCTTTTTCAGCTCTTTTTTAGGAAATGTTCTGCTAATTTGAGCCTTTTTGTATAGTTTTCACCTTTTGTGCATCTTTCTAATCATTTCAACCTTTCATGCTTCTTTCAGATTCTTTCTGCTAACTTCAGCAAAAAAAAAAGTGTTGCTTTTTCAGCTACTTTTTTTTGTAATTTCAACTTTTACTGTTGATTTCATTTCTTGTTTTGCAATATTCATTATTTTTGTAACCTGTTCAGTCTCCCTTTGCCTATTTCAACTTATTCTGCTACGTTTCTGCTCTCTTCATCGTTTTTCTACACATTGCTGCTGTTTTGCTGCTGCTTTCAACAAATGTCAGCTGTTTAAATTCAGCAAAAACTTTTCAGCTGGTTTCAGCAATAATCACTCAGAAATAAGCGTTTGCGCTGCATTTTCACAGGCAATACATTTTCTCTGTTTAAATCTTGAAATGTCCTTCTGTGACTTGGACGACTCCTTGGAGGTTTGAAGAAGTTTTTATTACGAGGTGATCTTTCAAAGTGTGTGGTGTTTTTCAGCTTGTTTTCTGTCTAAGGCTGTGACCAAAAGTCGTATAAATAACTCTTTCGTTAGGCACTTTCTGCTAAATACAGTGAACTTCCTCTTCTCTGTACTTCTGGGAAACTGGAGTTGAGGTTCCTCTTAGTGACCAAAACAAAAAAATAAAATACAGTAAAGTTTGCTGTTTGGTTCCAGAGTTTTAATCTGTCTTGGTAATCTGTCCGTTTATAATAATAATAATAATAATAATGACCTCGAGCTTAAAGAGCCGTCCAGTTCATCAAGTTGTAATGTGTCTAAATAACCCTGAAACGATTAAACGGACTCTGTCACCTGCAGGCATGGCGCAAACGCTGGTTCGTTCTCCGAACCGGTCGCATGTGTGGGAATCCAGATGTGCTGGAGTACTACCAGAGCAAGAACTCCAAGAAGCCCATCCGAACCATCGACCTGAAGGAGTGCGAGGTGGAGAAGATGCTCAACGGGCAGCTACGGATCAAACGGGACTTTCACGGGAAGCACCTGTTTGTGGTGAAAACGTCCTCTCGCATCTTCTACCTGGTGGCCAAAACTGAGGAGGAGATGAACAGCTGGATCAGGAACATCAGTCAAATCTGCCATTTTCGGAGTCTGGAGGAGGCAGGTAGAGACACACGTTTAGCTCTTTTCTGCTTTGAAGCGGCACAGAAGACATTTATTGTGTGAACGTTAATGAAGCACTCGTTCACACCGTTGTGGTCCATGTGCACATTTTTCAGCATCGTTCTCGTTCCACAGTTTTTGTGCTTTTTCAACAAACCATAAATCAAAACGTTCAGCTCTTTCAGGAGAAGGGTGCTATGACTTTTGGTATTTGGTGCAACTTCAGCTGTTTTCTTTTCTGACGCTTTTTCCTCATTGAAAGTGAATTGAGCTCGTTTTACATCCTTCAAATCTTTAGATGTGTTTACAACCTTTTACTGCTCTTTTCACATTTTGTTCAGAAACAGCAGCTTCCTTGTGCATTTTTTTAAATTCAGCTACGTTCAGCTAATTTTAGCTTTTTTTCCCCAGTTGTTTATTGCTCATTTCTGATTCTTTCCGCTAAATGCATTTATGTGCTTCTTCTAACTTCTGCTCATTTAAGCTTGTTTCGTTTCAGCTATAACTTTTTAGCATTTCTTAGCTAATTTTAGATGTTTTCAGATAAATTCAATTATTTTTGTGGTAATTTCTGACTTCCAGCCTAATTAACTTCTTTCTATAGAAGCTTTTTATGTTCCTTTCAAATGATTTCTGCTAATTTCAACTTTTTCTGCTATTACTAACTATTAGTTACTAGTACCCGGTAGCTGTTTTTGAGCAAAATTTAGCTTTTTCAGTTAATTCCACTTTTTTTTTTTGTTTAGCTCATTTCAACTTCTTCAACTTCCTTCTGGTAGTTTAAACTTCTTTCTGCCTTTTCAGCTACTTTTAGCTTATTTCAGTTTTTTATCTAATGTCCTAATTTTTGTGCTAATTTCTGCTTATTTAAACCAAATTCAGCAAATACAGTATGCTATTTCTGCCTTCTTATATTTGTTCTTCAGTTTCAGCCACATTTCAGCAGGTTTTTAACTAATTTCAGCTGTTTATCAGCAATTTCTTCAGCAATAAGCATTCACACTGCATTTTCACATAAAAATGCAATTAGTTCTGCATTGTTTGTGTC
>JBBPBX010000417.1:0-95820 GCA_038048925.1 Garcialebias charrua | reverse complement strand
GGTGTATGGTATGGTATGGTGTATGGTATGGTATGATATGGTATGGTATGGTGTATGGTATGGTATGATATGGTATGGTATGGTGTATGGTATGGTGTATGGTATGGTGTATGGTATGGTGTATGATATGGTATGGTGTATGGTATGGTGTATGGTATGGTGTATGGTATGGTGTATGGTATGGTGTATGGTATGGTGTATGGTGTATGGTATGGTGTATGGTATGGTGTATGGCAGTAGTTCCCAATCTATTTTCCTCAAAGACCCCCCTTTTTACTTCCTAGCCAATCTGAGACGCCCCTCCCCCCCAATCCCTCGCTACTCCCCTCTCCGAAAAGACTCGTATCTTCATCAAATTGATAAAAGAATAAAGCAAATATTATAATAAATATTATAAGTACAGTAATAGTAGTTAAATATAGAATAAAGTCAAAGTCAAAGTCAAAGTCAAAGTCAACTTTATTGTCAGATCTGCAATATGTACAGTGCAGGACATACACAGGACCGAAATTGCGTTTCTCTCAGTCCCTCGGTGCAACAGTAAACATCTAAACATTGAAACACTGAAACATATAATAATAGACATAAGCATAAAATAGTAAACCTAACACTGTCCTGAGTTTTTTGCATAGTGGTATAAGAGTATGAAAATTTACACCAACTCTAAAACTAAAACATTAAACATTTAATGAACATAATATTGTCCTGAGTTTTTGCATACTAGTATAAAAAAAGAGTATAAAAAGTATAACTAAAATAAACTAAAGGTTTCTAGCATTGACATTTGCAAAGTGGCAAAGCAGCGTATGAGTCAATGTACACAGTATATGTATGAGGTAGTAGTTGATGTTGTTGTAGAGGCAAAAAGTGGCATATGCATTATAAAGTTTTTATTATAAAGTAAATAATAAAAGAATAAAGTACGAAATTGGATTTGGTACCTGGATTATTGAGCATGAACTTTCTTTTCTTGAATAAAGTAAATAGTTACAAACTTATTTGTAAAAGGTATAAACTAGTTGTACAACAAAAATAACAACAACAGGAACACTGTTTTGAGAATTACTCACGTAACTTTTCTTTAAAAAAAACTAACAACAGAGTAATCTTAAAAACAGTCTTAATTTTTTTATATAGTTGTGTCAAGATATCTTCCTGATCCTATCATGCAGCTGATTTTTTGCAATTTTCAGCTATTTTATCTATTATGTCCTTGACAAAATGACAATAAAGAGATGACAACAAAGAAATAAAGAAATTACAATAAAGAAACTGAGAGTGTTAGAGAGCGGGACAGTTTTCATTTTATCCACTGCATGAGCCCTGTCACACATGAACTCTACAATTTTCAGGCAGGCAGGTTTCAGAAGGTTTCTCCAATATTGTGCAGATTTTTAGCCTTAGCGATTAAAAGAGAACACTCAAAAGTTGCTTCTGTAGCCCTGTATACATCACTACCTGCTCTTTCAAAGGCTTTCTGATGTCAACTGCTTGTTCCTGAAAGTATTCCTGACTTTCACCATCAACAATAGTACAGTAATTACAATGCTTGAGTTGCTGGTGGAATCAGAGGATGCTGCTGAGTACGTCATAACAAAGCGCTCTCTCTCGCTCTCTCTCTATCTCTCTACGGCTCTGCTCTTAAAAGTGACAGTACAGATTTTAGTTTTTAACATACAGTAATACATTATAGAAAATGCTTAAAACATAACCAAAACAAAACAAACAAAAAAATATATATACTGTATCTGTATACCTCTTTTATGATTGTCTATTGTTGTCACCCTTGTCCACTGTTGCCATCATTCTTTGTTGAAAACAGGTCTCTCTTGTAAATGAGTCCTCGAGGCTCAATGGGATTAACCTGCCTAAATAAAGGTTGAAGGAAGAAAAAAAAAGAGGGTTCTTCAGTGTTAATCAGGATTTGGTGAAATTTCAACCATTATGATAAAAAAAAATGAAGCGTATTTTCTAAAGTTGTTACACTGACAATAAAGTGACATTTTTACAACCTCTAAGCAGACATATTATGCGACCCCCCTGTACTCTCTAACCCCAACCCATTGGGGCCGGGCCCCCCAGGTTGGGAACCACTGGTGTATGGTATGGTATGGTGTATGGTATGGAATGGGATGTATGGTATGGTGTATGGTATGGGATGGGATGTATGGTATGGTATGTTATGGTGTATGGTATGGTATGGTATGGTATGGTATGGTATGTATGGTGTATGGTAATGTATGGGACGGGATCACATCTTAACCCCCTACTGTTAAGGTGTAATTTGTCAATTTACATGTATGTGTTACATCAGCTTGCAATTTACATATGTTGGTGCGTGACTCCTAAGACTGTTATAACTCCACACGCACACAGTCTGCGCATAGAATTGATAAAGCCCTCTGGATAGAGGTCGAAACGTCTTCTGTAACAAATAAAGTCCAGTTGATCGTGTATTGAACGCCTTTTTTTATTTTATGGCATGGTATAGTGTATGGGATGGGATGTATGGTATGGTTTGTTATGGTGTATGTATGGGATGGGATGGTATGGTGTATGGTAATGGTATGGTATGGTATGTATGGTAAGGTATGTTATGGTGTATGGTATGGTATGGTGTATGGTAATGGGATGGGATGGGATGGGATGTATGGTATGGTGTGGTATGGGATGGGATGTATGGTATGGTATGGTATAATAAATATATTTTTAGTTGGTAGCATTTCCACAGAAACCAACTACAGAATGGCTGAACTACAGCTCCTGTAATTTTTTTAAATAAAAGCAGAGATAAAAAAAATATTAAAAGGTTTGCAAAGCCATGTAAAATCAACCACAAGGCAGCCCTGCGAAAAAGCTTTATGGTTTTTCTCTAAATGCAGCCAGAGTATGTAATAAAACGATAAAATTACAAGTGTTGCTATATTTTAATCACTGACTCTTATGCAGTCAGACCTCATGAATAGTTTCTTGTTTAGCACCAGATCCTGTGGAATGCAGATTTTCACCCCGAGGAGTGTATGAACTGTATATTTCAGATACAATCAGGTTGTTTTGCTCAAACTTTTTGTGCCCCAAAGTGGGGGGATATTTTCTTTTCATAAACCAAATCAAAGAATTGTGAAATGTATAAAATGTAGCAAACATTGGTTTTATAAACTCTTTCAGCTGGACTTTAGATATGCTTTAGTCTACCTGTGTGATCATGTGCGTGGTACTTTTGTCTTCTTGCAGCCTTGTTTAATCAACAGACAAGTTCAAAGCTACCAGGATGACTCGTATGTCCCCATGGCGTCGCCCTCTCCCTCTGTAACGTCTGTCCAATGTGACAGTTATATCCCCATGAGCCCCAGGACCTTCAGCTTCCTCAGCACGAATGGCAGCGCTGAGTCTTCCTCATCGCTCAGCTCGCCGACGTGCCAACCTGGAGATCCTGCACCACCTCCAATTCATCGGCACCTCAAGCCACGCTTAAGGAGAGGTGAGAATCGTATCAGTCCTGAGCAGCCTGTTAGAACTTTTTTTTTAAGTGGGGTTGTGTGGAGTTGTTGTGTGTAGTAAGTATCTTACCTGCAACATGGCAAAGTCATACTAACAGCTATGTGCAGGGCTGTCAAACTTCAGGCCTCGAGGGCTGGAGTCCTGATGTGTCTCTGATGCCACACAGCTGAATCATATGACTGAATTAGCTTCTCAGTGCAGTCAAGTTCTCCAAAGTCCTGCTAATGACCTCCTTATTTGATTCAGGGGTGTGGCATCAGAGACACATCTAAAAGTTGAAGGACCCCGGCCCTCGAGGCCTGGAGTTTGACACCTGTGTACATCATCTAAAACCACTCAGATGTTTTTAATTGTTGAGCAAACACTATACAGTACAGTAGTAAGTTTGTTAGCATGTTAGCATAGCATATCTAAAAATATCTCACCAATCACTGATTGGACTTCAATGAAAATCTCAGAAATTGATCTACAACTGATTAACTTTTGGAGTCAAACCAGTTCAAAACGGATGCTTCAGCTAAATGACCATAGCAAACACAAAAATTGCTATGACTCTGTCAATTTTAGAAATATTGAGGTAAAATTTGGTGTGGTAATAGTTGAGTTGCCCCAAACACACACACTGAGCACTAAGTGATTGTTTAAGCTTTGCCATTATGTGAGTCAACAGTTAGCAAAATATCTCATGAGCCAGAGGTCAGATTTCAAGGAAACTCAGAAAGTAATCACTAGACATGCATCTAAAACTTATTAACCTTTAACCAAGTCAACATGGCCACCACAGCCATTACTTTTAGCAAACACAAACGTTGCTGTAACGCAGGCAGTTTTAAAGATGATGAGCTATAAGTTAGTGTGATAGTAGCTGAGTCATCCCCAACACATACCCCAGAGACACTAGATGTTTATATATTTTGCAGTGACTATTAAAAGCAACTGTGTCTGTTTGTTGGCAAAATACCTCATGAATCCTGAACATCTACAACTGACTGACTCTTAGAATCAACCCATTTCAAGATGTCCGCCACAGCTAAGTGACCTTAGCCAACAGAAAATGCCTAGAAGTTTTACAAATACTGAGCTGAACTGGAATGTGGTAGTAACTGAGTCATTCATAACACCCTCTGAGTGCCAGCGGAAATCCTGCACAATGCTGTATTCATGGTTTGACCAAAATGTCTGTAACTCCATCCCTTCACAATATCGAATGATCTGAGTTGAAAACTGGAGGTTATGCACCATAACCAATGTTCCCTGAAGGAGGGGAACAAGGTGCAACAGATACATATGGGAAATAGCGCCCCCGCGCGTTCACCTGTGAAGACCCTTTCAACACGCCTGTCAAGGCCAATGAGCTTGCAGCATGCGTAAGGGGGCTCTCCGCCCCCTTACTATAAAGCATGTTGCACGCCTCATTTCCTCATCTGCAAGCACTTCGCCGAGCTTTTATTAAAGCATTGAAGGGGCCGACCTGTGTTGCACCTTGTTCCCCTCCTTCAGGGAACATTGGTTATGGTGCATAACCTCCAGTTCCCTTTCAGTCGGGTCACTACGGTGCAACAGATACATAGGGGAACATACCATCACGCCCCGGAAATGCATAAGCAGAGAGTGTAGGCCTTATGCTGACAGCAAGAGCACGTTCAACTCCTCTGTGTGGAAAGCACAGCCTGGGTGACGTCACATGTTGTAACATCCAAGCTGTATAATTTAATGAACATTTTAGGAGATGCCCAGTTAGCAGCAGAACAAATGTCTGCCACAGGGACCCCTTTAAACAGGACCCAGCTCGTGGCCAGGCTTCTCGTTGAATGTGCGTGCACCCCACTGGGTACCTGTTTGCCCTTACTACTGTATGCTCTAAAAAATATCCTCTGTAACCCAGTGAGAGATGCGTTGTTTTGACAAAGCTTTTCCAGTATCAGGTTTAGCAAAGCACACAAACAGCTGATTAGTTTTGCGCCAGCTCCTCCTCTTCTCCATGTAAATGCGTAATGCACGCACAGGGCAGAGAGCGTTCATGCACTTCTGCTCCACAGTGACAACTGGAGGTGAAGGAAAAGCTGAAAGCTGAAAAGATAAACTCTTATATGACAGAGAGGGCACCTTCGGAACGTAGGCCGGATTTGGGCATAACGTTATCTTAAAGCCATCAGGTGCAAACTGTGTGCACATCTGATGCATCGAGAGGGCATGAAGGTCACCCAACCACTTTGCAGAGCACAGAGCCAAGAGAAGAGCTGTTTTAATAAGATAAAATATTTATATTCACACTCTTGAGAGGCTCGAACGGGGTGTCACAGAGAGCGTCCAGGACCAGATTCAGGTCCCACTGTGGCGCTATAGTTCAGTTAGGAGGCCTCAAACGCAGCACTCCCTTCATGAATCGGATCACGAGAGGGTGGGAGCCGGGTGACTTCCTCCCAATCCTTCATGACATGCAGAAATGGCAGACAAATAGACCTTAATAGTGGAGAAGGATCGACCCTTCTCCACCAAGTCTTGTAGAAAAGTGAGAACCTGAGGGATAGTGCTGGAGAATGAAATAAAAAGTCTCTCCTGGCACCAGGTCTCAAAAACCCGCCATTTAAGAGCATAAAGTGATTGAGTTGAACTTGTTCATGAACACTGGATGGTGTTTATCACCTTAGCAGGAAGGCCAAAGGTCGTCAGCTTTAACCTTTCAGGGGCCAAACCCACAGGTTCCACAGCTCTGGTCTCGGGTGCCATAATTGCCCGCAGGCCTGAGTCAGCAGGTCTCTGCGCACAGGCAGGCACCATGGCTGTCCTGCCAGCAAAGTTATTATCTCAGCAAACCAGGCTCGTTTAGGTCATCTCGGTGCAACCCGCTCCCAGGTCACTGGGATCAGTGCCACTGGGGGGAACGCGTAAAGACGTACTGATGTTGGCCACACGGACGCCAGCGCGTCCACGCCTAACGGTGCGTTCACATCCCGTATGGAGAAATACAAAGGACAATGAGCATTTTGTTTTGAGGCGTACAGATCTACGCTGGCATTCCAGAACCTCTGCCATATCTGCTAAACCACCTTCGGGTGCATACGCCACTCTGACGTAAGCGGTGCGCCTCTGGAGAGCATATCCGCTCCATGATTTTGCACACCCAATACGTGTGTGGCTCTGAGTGACAGGAGGTGCCTGGAACTCCAGTGAAGCAGTTTGCTCATCAGGCGGAGGAGGGACAGGGATTTTGTGCTGCCCTCCTTGTTTATATGTGAGATTACACACGTGTTGTCGATGCGAATCAGCACAGTGTTCTGACAAATCAATTTCAACTTGTTGAAATGTTTTAAGGAGAGAAAAACAGCCAACATCTCCAGTTGATTTATGTGCAGCTTCTGTTGCTGCTGGGACCAGAGGCCACATATGTGCACGTGCCTGCAGATCCCCCCACCCAGTCAGTGACGCATCTGTCGTGACCACTGTGCGTGACAGGACTCGGCCCAGGGGAACCCCCCTGCTGAGGGCCATTGTGTCTGACCACGGCCTCAGAGCACGTAGGCAGTATGGAGTAATTCTCACATGTTGATGATGAGGGGGGCGGGGCACCCCTATGTTTCATGTGAAACCAACGCTGAAAAGCTCTTATTCTCGGCCGGCCCAGCGGGATGGCAATGAACATGGAGGTCATGTAGCCCAACAACCGCTGACAGTGTTTGATCGTCAACACCTGATTGTGCTGAAACAGAGCAAAGCACCGGCTGAAATCTGTCAGTCTCCTCTCTGACAGTTTTGTATGATAATGCAGTGAGTCTATTTGGAGACCGAGAAAACAAATGGTCTGGCTGGGCCGCAGCTGGCTTTTGTCTTTGTTTATTATGAAGCCTAGGGCCTGCAGGTGTGACATCAGCAGGTTTGTGTGGGCTTCGGCCTGCTGGCATGACCCCGCCAGTACGAGGAGGTCGTCGAGATAATTTAAAACTCTGATGCCTTGATTCTTCATTGGTGTCAGCGCCGCATCGAGGTAGTTTGTGAACACACGGGGAGCCAGTGACAACCCAAATGGGAAGACCTGATACTCGAACACTGTGTTCTCGAATGCAAACTGCAGGAACTTCCAGTGTTTGTTTAATATTGGGATATGAAAGTAGGCGTCGCGCAGATCCACAGATGTACACCAGTCCCCTGGGCGTACAGAGTGCATTACCTGATGCAGTGTCAACATTTTGAATTTGTACGACCTCAGCCGTGCGTTTAAACGCCTCAGATCTAAAATTGGGCGAAGGCCACCATCCCTCGTTGGAATCACAAAATAACAGCTGTAAAATTCGTCGTTTGCGTCTTTTTGAGGAATAATTCTTATTGCACCTTTCTGCAAGAGTGCCTGAATCTCCTCTTTCATCATTGGGACACGATCTGGGCTTATTGTTAACATTATAATAATAATAATACAGTAATCATTTTATTTAAAAGCGCCTTTCAAGACACCCAAGGACACTTAACAAACAAATACAGTTCAAACATTATCAGTGACTAATTGAAATATAAAATACATAAAGATTATAAAATACAAAATAATAAAAATACATTTAGTAAAGTTAATGATAAGCTAGTCTAAAGAGATGTGTTTTCAGGGCAGTCTTGAACAGAGAAAGGGAGGTAGTGTTTCAAAGGTCTGGCGGTAGAGCGTTCCAGAGGTGAGGGGCAGAGCAGTTGAAGGCCCTGCTCCCCATGATGGAGAGGCGGGCAGAGGGTACATGGAGATGGAGCGAAGAGGAGGATCTGAGAGAGCGTGATGGGATGGAGATTATTACACCATTGAATCGCTAGGAGCGTTTGTGGAACTGTAATCTGTAACCGTGGACTACAGTTCCCATGACCCATTGCGACGGTGCGCATGCGGCCCAGGCGCTCGCACGTGAAGTGAGCCTGAGCAGTATGTTCATCTGTGGGCTCATTGGGCCCTCTGGTGGACAAAGTTTTAATAGAGGTGGAGAGTCCGTCTGTGTGAGACGGCTCTCTGACCTCTTTATTTTTAATGTTTGTTTCATGAAAAAAGGGTTGGGTTGCCCCTTTAATTCTGGTTTTTGACACAAAGACGTTTGAACACGATGTTTGTTTGTTGGTGCTTTCAAACAACATTTTGTTTTTATTGCACAAACGGGAAAACGTGTTTTGTATTAACAAACGTGTTTTGTGATTCAACAAACATGTTGGTCCAGTCCATCGAGGCCTCTTGGGCTCCGAAATGCCCTGAAAATGAGTGGCTTTCCTTTTTCCCAGTGGGTGGAAACGCTCTGTCAGTTTTGGAAACAAGTTCAGCTGTGTTAGGCAGACTTCTGTTTCCTCTCTCTCCCGCTGAGGAGTTTCTGGGCTGTCCGTCCTGTTGTGGCACAAAACGGTGCTTTGACCATGCCTGCTGGCCCTGTGGTGCGCGTCTGCGCTGCTCTGCTGCCGGTACCGCCCGTTGTTCGGCCTCAAGTGTGGGCCTCTTGTGTGCTGGGCGTCGAGAGAGCGAATGTTGCCGTGAAGGCGCTCTGTGGCCGCTTGGTTCTCTGGACGATGAGAAGAACTGTCTGGGCATCCCCTGCCGCAGGGCTTCCTCCTGCTTTTCCTCTGGTCACAGCAACTCTGACTCTTGCCACGTTCCCACCAAACGCGCCGAAGCAGCCACTTTACATGCAAAGTCTATGTGGAGGCGCGGCCAGGGAAGGCGCGGCCAGGGAAGGCGCAGCCAGGCGCGGCGCGTCTTGAGCAGTTCAAGTAGCGCGGCAGCGAGCAGCAGTACTTTCCCACGCACGCGCGCGTCCAAAGCAGACGAGACGTCGAGCAGCCAAAGTTCATTCAAATTAACTTTGGCTGATCGACGCGTCGCAGCAACCAATCAGGAGAGACTCTGCTATGTGATGACGCAACAACGACGGGACTGTTTTTGGACTTTTTGAACTTAGCCCAACGAGCCTCCATGAAGAAACCAGCCTCCGGTAAGAAACTTGGCATTTTTACAGTTGCTGCTGTCTGCTCGAGCGTACGATCACCCCAAACATAAAAAAAAAAAGTTTTAATCTCAACAAAGACCTTCGGAGCTGCAGTTCGGCTCGTAGAAAACCCACTCAAGTAGTAACGGGGCTCACGTACAGCTGATTTTATCTGCCCAGTGTACAGAAAACAAAACAAATCTGACCGGGAAGGGAGCCAGACGCTGCTCCCACTGCGCGTCTGCAGACGCATTCTTTGTGAACAGACATCTGTTGACAAGCAGCAAACACTGTGCGTTGGGAGCGTTTTGACGCGTTTGGTGGGAACGTGGCATTATCCAGAGCTTCGCCAAACAGACCTGCAGGCTCCACGGCCTGCTGGAGGAAGGTGGCACGTTGGCTCTCTGGCAGCTCCATCAGGGTGAGCCATAAATGACGCTGCGCCACAACAGTCTCCGCCGTGCTCTTTCCAATCGCCATTGCTGCAGTGCCTGAGAGGTGAAGGATGAAATCAGCTGTCCTTCGGGCCTCCTCTAGTGGTTCCGCCACTTTTTTCTTGGCTGTTGTGGCTTCTTGCAGCTCCTGCAGCTTCTCTGCTTGGTACGCCTGAAGCATGGCCGCTGTGTTGAATGCAATGCGAGGCATTGTGCACGATAAATTTTCTCCAGCTGGGTCGCTGAAAAACGACACTGCTTGCCGGGAAGTGTGGGCTTACTTGCCGACGTCTTTGGCGCCAGGTGCGCTGCTAGAGTCTCATCCATGGGGGGAATCTGTAGCAGTCCCACCTGTTCCATGTTTTCGAGGTCCAAAACTGTGAGAGCGGGAGGGACAGTGGTGCCCTTGGCGTTGACCACAACCTCGTCAGCTCAGTCAGAAATTCTGGGAACACCGGCAATTTGTACCTTACTGAGGTCTGCCGTTTTGGGAGTAAGTAGTTTCCTGCCAGTCTCGTCTGTTGCTGTCGTGGTGGAGGGGCTGGCCACGATACTTTCAATGACTCGGCCGCTCTGCGGCACAGGTCAAACATGGCCGAGGTGGACCCATCTGCCTCAACGGGTACCGCCGCAACCTTCTGGGAGAGGTCTCCTGCCTCGTTCTCCGCATCCTGCTCCGCCTCGTCATCGGAGATCTCGTCGGAGGCTGACAGAGAAATCTTATCAGACAGTAGCATGTCGCGTACGTCATATTTGAGTCCTGTGTCGTTAGGCTCCTCTCCTTGCATCACATCCATCTGTTCACCCCAGGATAGAGCCACCACGTCCTCCATGTCATCCGGCTCCAGCTCTGCCGTAGGTCTGAGGGCCTCGGACAGTAGCGGGTCCTTCGCCGCGCTCGAGTTACCCAGCGTCTTTGCTAGGAACTCTACGCGTTTCTCTCGTGTCTGGTTGCGGAGTCGGCTGTAGTACACGCACAACTCCGGGTCGGTCAGTCCAGCTTTAGCGTGCAGCATTCCGAGGCCCATCGGGCAAGCTTCGTGGGTGTCCGTCCCTGAGATGAAAAACCCACAGGTGCTCGGACATGGTCGTGACCCAGGGCTTCCCGGCCTTTTGCTGTCCTTGCAGGAGGCCTTAGATTTCTTCTTACTCTTCTCTGGAACCATGGTGGTCACCGCGAGATGAGCAGAAAATCCAAAATTTGTTAGCAGCGCTAAACAAATAAAATGCTTCGTCGTCAACTTGTTAGCATCGCTAAACAAGTAAAAACGTTGTCCTCTTCGTGTACTCGGTAGCAACGCTAAACAGGTACAGATGAAGTCCTTCGTCAACCACTCGTTAGCAGCACTAAATGAGTAAAATGAAGTCCTTCGTAGTCTGCTTGTTAGCAGCGCTAAACAAGCTCAATGTCGTCCTCGTGCTGCTCGTGAGAGCCCCCAGTTAGCCGAGCTAAACGTGGGGTGCTAGCCAGTTAACAGCACTAAACAGACTCGAAACAGCGAAGTTCACGTTAGCAGTGCTAAACGTGAAGAAGCGCTCAGTTAGCTGGGCTAAACAGAGCTCCGCGGATGAAATCCCTTGTAGTGGCGCCCTGGGTAGGGAGCAGGCTCACCTCCAGTCGGGCAGTCCTTCAGCCAGTACAAGGTCTGCAATGGTCAAGGTGAAGCAAGGTGAAGTGCAAATAGATGAGGAAATTAGGCGTGCAGCATGCTTTATAGTAAGGGGGCGGAGCCCCTTTATGCATGCTGCAAGCTCATTGGCCTTGACAGGCGTGTTGAAAGTGTCTTCACAGGTGAACACGCGGGGGCACTATTTCCCATACGTATCTGTTGCACCGTAGTGACCCGACTGAAAGGGAAATCAAACATTTCATCGAGGAATGCTCAGCCTTCAACTAAACTTTGTTCCTTTTGCATCAGACAAGTGTTTGCATTGTTGCTATTTTTCCAACGTTCGTGTTACTATGTGCAACTACGCGCACGTTGGCTGCTGAACTTTTCGCGTCACCGATCAGCTGAGTTGATCTGAGTCTCTGCATGAACGGCCTCGTACAGATGGCTTCTTATCCTCTGAGACAAAGGCAACGGAGCTTTTAAAACCTCTCACTTTCACTGATTGAGTTTGAGTTGAAACGGGCAGAAATTTGAGACATATCTACCAGTAATTTGTGGACGCAGTGCATAGCAACACAGATGTTTGCGTATGAAAATAGTGTCAACATAAACCACAGCTTGATGTCAAAATAATTCATGATGCACTTCCCTCTGTTGGGAATAATCTGAGTTTGAGTTATTTCAGACGGCAGACGTTTGCTTCTGAATGGCTCTGTCCCTTTAAGGATTACTTCCTGTTTCTTCAAACCATGTCTGATCTGATATTTACTTACTCATAACTCGGCACTACCCCCTAATTCCAACTAACTCTGATATTATCTTTAACTGGAAGCTGTCAATCTGTTGCATGTATGTAATCTGTAATGTATCCTATACACAAAAACTCACACATGCACTGTTGATTTATGAAAAATGTTGGTTCATGATTTGCATGGATATTTAATACACATTTTATACCTCTTATCTGACTTTCTTGTGCAAAGTTTCCAAATTTCCAAGCAATAACTTTCCTTTATCTTGATCCACAGCTCGGCCCCCACCTCTGGACTTGAGAGGCCTCTCTACAATCACTGAATGTCCCACTCATATTCCTTTAAGCAAAGCAATTACTGAATTATGGTGAGAAGAAACACATTGAACCATTAATGACACAACCGCTTTAATTAGATTCAAGCAAGGCTTCCATTCTTATTTTGTATGATTAAAATATAGAGTTACATTTTTAGCTTAAACCTTGTGTTAGAGGGATTATATGGAACAATTATACACATGATCCTACCTGTTGTAGATAGCTTTTGATAGCTTTTTTGATGATCGATTTCTGGTCTAGAAGTGGAAGCAGTCCCAGGATTGTTGCAAGATTATACATTTATTACAGTAATATGGAATAATTAAAATGTTATTGCTTTTTTAGGACATTCAGTTGTTTATCACTTGCACATTTTACATTTTGATTTCTTTTTCAACTTCAGTGTGTCTTTGTGTCCCTGCAGCTTCCCAGCAAACCCCTCACCTCTTGACAGAAGGCTTGAGAACGGGGACAGTTCAAGCAACGAAGTGACAAACTGCTCTGGTTTGGTAAGAGCTGGAATTAAACATGTTTTTGTACAATATATTTGTAGTTTACAGACTGTGACTCAATCAGCCAATCAAACAAAAGATATCAAAGTAAAAGAAAGTTAGTTTGTACAATCTTATATTATGAGCCAGATTTAGGTCATAGACTTCAGTTTTCTTTTTTGTATAAAACAAGAGTCTATGACCATCTGTTAAGGGATAACGTTCTGAAATTTCACATACCTTGAAAAAAAATCATGAAAAGGAACAAATAAAATTGTAATGGCTCTTTTAATCTAAATTTATTTGTATACAGTATCTGTAAAAGTGGGATTTTATTTTGCCCACATTTGTCAAATCTTTTTCTTTCTTTCACATTTTTAGGCTCTAGTGGCCTTTATTGTAGAGGGAGAGGGCGAAACGGGTAGAGAGAAGGGAGAGACACTGCAGAAACAGCTCGTCGGGTCTGGGACGCGAACCCGCAACGCCTGCAGAGAGGCTCAGCCTCAATATGTGCCGCGCGCTTATCCCCCACACCAAAGCGGCAGCACAATTTGTCAAATCTTTTAATGAAATAATCAATAATTGTATATTTTGTTCATCCCCTAAAGAGAAAAGCTCAATGATACATAAATCTTCAACAAAGGCCCATTAATAGCTTATTGTATAGAATTAAAAAAAAAGAAACCAGATAAGTGGATTTTGAGCTCTTTAGTGTAATAGCTTTGGAGGTGATTTTAGTTCAGTAACAACTTTTTGCTTTCTCTGGCAGGAATCGAGGCCCTTGTCCTGTCTCACCTTTGATGGAACCGTCCAGCCCTGGACCAGAAACTCAAACTTGGACTATTTGTCACTGGATTTCAATTCTGCATCCCCCTCACCTGTACAGAAGGTAAGCTTTGGTGAACAATGCATGAGAAGAAGTAATCAAATAACATTTTAATTTTATAAAAACAGCAAACTATATGGTTTTTTTTTGGCAATGCATATTCTGCAAAGAAAGCCAGGTCCAATGAGTCTGAATCAGAGGTCAAAACATTTTGTGCAGGCATCATTTTATCTGAGAACAATCAGTTGTTTAGTTTAATAGTTTTAGTAAAGTTGAACAAATTCTTACTTTCAGGATCAATAACTTTTAAATAGACTCTCAGTTCACTGTAAAATCACAATCAATCACCTCACCTCTGGATTACCATTCAACAGTTTAATATAAATTGAAACAAGTTCAGCACCATGCTTGGTGATTGTTTAGGGACCGTCAGCAAAGTAACACGAGGATTAAAATATCTCGAATGAAACAAACGCTCATATTTCTAACTACATGTATTAGTATGACTTTAACAGGAAACAAATGGGTGATTCATAAGGGATTTACGTGACACCACAAACAACATTACTGGTATTAGTGAATATTTTAGCTTACTGTTGATGTATAGACAGTCCCTAAACTCGTTTTTCCTCTTGTGGTGTGTTTGTTGAAGCCAGTTTTGCACTGAGCTGTGACGGTTGGCAACAGATTTGGAAGTGAATTTTCAAAACATTGACAATGATTCTCAGTTTCCTGTAGTGAGTTGCAGGGCCTCGCGAGTACAAGTAATTTGAGATTACTTTGTAAGGAGTTGGTTAAATTGTGATAAAAATCAATTACTGATAGCAGCAAAAGCAAAAATGATGTGCTGCAGCTGAGCCTGGTCTTCATCCAGCAGCTTTAACACTTCTTCTCGTTCACTTGACATTTAATGTCAAAGTGATTGCTGAACAAGGAAGAGGCCCAGTATTCATAATACCCAGATTTTTCAGAACAGTCATGCCACTGTTGTGTGACATTCTTGCAACTGTCGAGCAGTACGTGACAAAAATGTGTAGTTTGGTTTGGTTGCAAAGATGCCAAAAGCCAGCCACTAAGGAGCACAAGCCAGTGTATCTCTTGTGCTGTTCCAAGCCCGGGTAAATGGTGAGGGTTTTGTCAGGAAGGGTATCTGACGTAAAATACTTTTGCCAAAAATAAATTGCCAGTTTTTCTAAAAGACACCATTACAGATCGGTCGAGGCCCAGGTTAACAATGACCACCACCAGTGCTGTTGACAAACAGGGTGCCGGTGGAAATTGTGCTACTGTTTGTTGAAGACGAGGAGGGAAGGGTATCAGAAGACAGAGGGAGAAGAGGAAAGTGAAGAATATAGGACTGAGGGTTGCAACTCTAAATGTGGGGACAATGACAGACAAAGGTAGAGAGCTGGCTGACATGATGCAGAGAAGAAAGGTAGATGTTTTATGTGTCCAAGAGACCAAGTGGAAGGGCAGCAAGGCTCACAGCATTGGAGCAGGGTTCAAACTGTTTTACCATGGTGTGGATAGAAAGAGAAATGGAGTAGGGGTGGTCCTGAAGGAGGAGTTGGCAAAGAATGTAGTAGAGGTGAAGAGAGTGTCAGATAGGTTATGTGTCTGAAGGTAGAAGTAGAAGGTCTGATGCTAAACATAGTCAGTGGTTATGCTCCATAGGTTGGATGTGATGGGGAGGAGAAAGATACATTTTGGAAATATTTGGATGAAGTGATAGAGAGTATTCCCAGGGAGGAAAGAGTGGTGATTGGAGCAGACCTGAATGGACATGTTGGTGAAGGAAACAGGGGATGAGGAAGTGATGGGTAGGTTTGGTGTCAAGGAGAAACCAGGAAGGACAGATGGTGGTGGATTTTGCCAAGAGAATGGAAATGGCTATAGTCAATACCTATTTCCAAAAGAGGGAGGAACATAGAGTGACCTATAAGAGTGGAGGAAGGAGTACACAGGTCGACTACATTCTGTGTAGAAGAGGAAACCTGAGAGAGATTGGAGACTGTAAGGTTGTGGCAGGGGAGAGCGTGGCCAGACAGCATCGGATGGTTGTGTGTAGAATGACTGTTGTTGCGAAGAAGAGAAAAAGAGTAAAACCAGAGAAGAAGACCAAATAGCGAATGCTGAGGAAGGAAGAATGTCACAAGAAGTTCAAAAAGGAGCTGTTAAAGGTTCTGAGTGGTAAGAAAAAACTTCCAGATGACTGGACTACTACAGCAACAGTAATTAGAGAGATGGGGTATTTGGTGTTTCATCTGGACAGAGAATGGATGATAAGGAAGCCTAGTGGTGGAATAGTGAAGTGGGAACCAGAGATTCTTTATTGTCATTCGCACCACATGTGGTACATGTGATGAAACGAGATTATGTACACAGGGTCCCAGTTACATCCAACAATAAAAAGTAAAAGAAAAACCGTAATAACAGCTAAGATATGAACTAAGAAAAACATAAACTAAAAATACACTAGGCACTAATAGCATGAAAACATTACTTCGAACAGCAGCACGAACATGAGTCTGTATGAGCAGATGAGCACGAATGAACACGAAAGAGGTTAGCCAAGAAATATGACAGTAAGTGGACTGAAGAGAGGAGACAGGAATATAAGGAGATGCAATGTAGAGAAAAGAGGGAGGTAGCCAAGGCTAAGCCGAAATCACATGATGAGTTGTATGAAGACTGGATACTAAAGTGGGCAGGAAGGACTTGTAGCGATTGGCAAGACAGAGGGATCAGGCTGGAAATGATGTGCAGCAGGTTATGCTTGTTAAAGATGGGAATATGATGTTCTAACAAGTGAGGCGAGTGTGATGGGAAGATGGAAGGAGTACCTTGAGGAGCTAATGAATGAAGAGAATGAAAGAGAAAGAAGAGTGGAGGTCATAGAAACTGTGGACCAGGAAGTGGGAAAAATTAGAGAGGGTTAAGTCCGGAAAGCTCTGAAAAGACTGAAGAAGGGGAAGGCAGTAGGACCTGATGACATACCAGTGGAGGTTTGGAAATGTCTTGGAGAGATGGCAGTGAGGTTTTTAACTCAAATATTTAATGACATATTTGATGGTGAGAAAATGCCTGAAGAATGGAGAAGAAGTGTGCTGGTGCCCATTTTTAAGAACAAGGGTGATATGCAGAGTTGTAGCAACTACAGTTGATGAGACACACGATGAAGATTTGGGAGAGAGTTGTGGAAGCTAGAGCTAGACAAGAGGTGAATACGGTACATGTATTTGTGAGCAGCAGTTTGGTTTCATGCCAAGAAAGAGCACCACAGACACCATCTTTGTTTTGAGGATGCTGATGGAGAAGTACAAAGAATGTCAGAAAGAACTCCATTGTGTTTTTGTGGACTTAGAAAAAGCATATGACAGGGCGCTGAGGGAGGAGGTGTGGTGCTGCACGAGGAACAATGGAGTAGCAGAGAAGTATGTTAGACTGACATGATTCACAAGCTAACAAATCTGAATTAATTTTGTATGGTCTTCTTTTCTGTGACTCCTCGTGTCCCCCAGAAGCCATTCCTGTCTGACGAGTACAAGGTGGACTACGTGCAGGTGGACGAGAAGAAGACCCAGGCCCTTCAAAACACCAAGATGGAGTGGACAGATGTGCGTCAGTCAAAAACATAAACATAACACGTCTGATTGCACAAATATGGGTAAAGAAAAACAATAACAAACGCTCAAGGAGGATCGACCGCCATGAAAGCACTTTGAAGGACAACACTGAAGTAAAACAGCAAGAGCAAAGAAGCAATTGGATGCTGTTTCTTGTAGAACACAAAATTTGCACTGGTGAAGAGCTGAACTGTATATACTGTACTACTCAATTATGCAACAATCACTGTGATTTTTCTGCTCACTGTAGCCTAAAAGGTTCAATCAGTTTTATTAAGATAGAAAAAAAAAACTGTAAATATTTGTATAAACAAATGTAATATAAAACTTTAAATCTGGATGTATGAGTTTCATTATGAACATTCACTGCGGTATACTTCTACGGAAGAGCATTGCATTCACCAAATAAAAAAATTGACTCATGATCTCATATTTATGAGATAATATCTCATAATTATGAGATAATGTCTCATAATTATGAGATAATGTCTCATAATTATGAGATCATGAGACAATATTTTATCTCATAATTTTATCTCATAATTATGGCATAATATCTCATAATTATGACATAGCCTAATATCTCATAATTATGACATCTTATCTCATACTTATGAGATATTATGTCATAATTATGAGATAAAAAAATTGACTCATGATCTCATAATTATGAGACTTATGAAATCCTGATCTCATAATTATGAGATATCTCATAATTATGAGATCAGGATTTCATAATTATGAGATAATAGCTCATAATTATGAGATCAGGATCTCACAAGTATGAGAAATTATCTCATAATTATGAGATCAGGATCTCATAAGTATGAGATATTATCTCATAATTATGAGATCAGGATGTCAGAAGTATGAGATCATGAGTCAATTTTTTTTGGGTGAATGCAAAGCTCTTCCGAACAGTTTGTACATTTTAGAATTATGAGATATTATCTCATAATTATGAGATATTATCTAATAATTATGAGATAATATCTCATAATTATGAGATCAGGATCTCATAAGTATGAGATCATGAGTCAAATTATTATTATTATTTTTGGTGAATGCAATGCTCTTCCGAACAGTTTGTACATTTTATTAGCATGTTTGTAACTTTTTTTTTTCTCCCCCTGGGCTCCATGGTTACACACGTGTTGCGTCACGGACATGCGCAGACTGAGCGGAGCCATGAGAATGGCGACTAGTGAGAAGTGTAGAGAGGGAAGTCATCACCGTATTTATGTTTACATGATCATTATTACTCCCTATTTGAACGCAGTGACCACCTGAGAGAGGTGGAGGACAGGGTGGACGGGGATGAAGACATTTTACTGAAGTAGATAAAAAAAAACAGTCGGCTCACATAGCTCCCGCAGACCTCCGCGTTTCTTCTTCTACGGTTTTGCTGGACAGTTCACAAAGTGGATGGCGAGGAGGGGAACCACAGTGTTTTCAGTGTTTTCAACAATTTTTCAGGGGGGGGGGGGTGTGGTGTGTGTGATAGCAAACACCACGGCTAGCTTAACGGCAGCTGGAGACAAATGAAGCTGCTCCGCGGCCTGCCTCGACCTCCAGCTATCCCGAGTAAACAAGTTAAACCAAGTTAGCTAGCTCCGAGGCACAGCTCGCGGTGTGCGGGTAAGTCCCTTCACTCCAACACTCAGTTTGAGCTGGTTATAAACTGTTTTTTTATGTGAACAAATCCAGACTGCGTGTCTTTGTTTGCCTTCATGAAAAGACTCCACCGCAGAGCTAATGCCATGTAGCCTGTTGCTTCTCCTAAAAACATTTGCTTGACGTTTAAGACTTGATTACATTAATTTAGCAAACACACTGGTATCAAAATATGATTAATAAAGCACAATGTACCTTCTATGGATTTTTAGTGCAGGGACATTCCACACAAAATGGTCCTAACTAAAAAGTTGAACGTGTTTTTTAGTAGACACCTAAACTATGTTGGTAGCTCCCCCTAGTTGTATCTGTGCTGGGGCATCAAATAGAAAAGAGCATCTGAAAATCTACACAAAGTACATATTTATGGTTTACAGTTTTTTTTTCTTCATCCAGTTACAACTGAAGGCAAAAAATACGTAACTACAATCTTGTAATTGTTTTTGTAAAGTTGCACAGCCTAACATTTCTGATTCAAAGGAGAAACAAGTGTTCAAATATAATGCAGCAAAGTGCATCAAAACTGATCAAATGTCACCTTGAACTTGTGGACCATGTTACGTACGTTACATAAACTGACCTGTATCAAACATCAACATACAGCTTTAAAGGTCCACTGACATGATCATGTCATCTTATTTATCCTTTACATTCAACAGATTTAAAGAGCCAAACAAGGCTTATGTTGTGGCATTAAAGGTCCACTGACATGATGTTTGAACTATGCATAAAATTGCTCAATATATATATACTGTATGTTGTATCATTCAACTATGTTCGTTTGTACAAGGAAAATGATAAATCAATTTAATTTTGATTTAAAAGTGACTTTAAACTGTGCGCCGTGTTTATTCACGGGAAATCCGATTACACGCGAATGCAACATCTGTGACGTAGTATCGGGCAGAGGCAGTCTCCGTGTGTCTGGAGATCGCCTGCAGATCGCCTATTATTTTTTTTTTTACTTGAAAAATGCTGTTACGTTGTGTCGCATTTGGGTGTTCTAATATCATCAGTGAACAAGTGAGCCTTTTCACTTTCCCAAAAGATGAAATACTTCATCTAGAATGGAATAAATAAAGCTGCCCCCCCTCGGAGCCCCCTCGCTTCCTGAAAAGGTAAAACTCAAGTAAATACGGGTGCAGACCTAAATTAGAACCTGCTGTTTCTTGTTCATTTAACTTTCTGCTTCCCAAACTGAAGACAAATAGCTCAAATCTTCACTTAGATTGCTAAATTTGTCGGGTTTTAAATTGTCCGCCATTAATATGTAAAGGCATACCAGAGCCCTCTGCCCGATACTACGTCACAGATGTTGCATTCGTGTGTAATCGGATTTCCCGTGAATAAACACGGCGCAGTTTAAAATCACTTTAAAATCAAAATTAAATATATTTATAAGTTTGTTTGTACAAACGAACATAGTTGAATGATACAACATACGGTATATATATATTGAGCAATTTTATGCATAGTTCATGTCAGTGGACCTTTCAGGTAGTGCTATAGTCAAACTGCATTGCAGAAAGAGCACAACATGATGATATTGCATTATATAATATACAACATTAATACTGGATGGTAGGGTTGTGCCGATCAATCGGCCACCGATCATAATCGGCCGATTTTCATGAAAAAGTATGTGATCGGCGTTTCCGATAAATGCCTTCCATTGCCGATCACAAAAACAGCCTGTGCAGCATTCAGTGTAGTGTCCCCCTCCCCCTTTCACCCCGCTCCTGGCGCGCAGTGGGCATAAATTGTGCATGCGTGTAGAGGGAGCAGATCATAAACAATGTTTTAATACGTTTTCGTATCGGTATATGTGATCGGCACACATATAAGTGATCGGCATTTGTGATCGGTATCGGTGATCGGCACACATAGGTGATCGGTATCGTGATCGGCTGCATAAAACCTGATCGGAGCATCCCTACTGGATGGTAACCTTTAAAAATTTCCAGATAAAATTCATAAAAGAACATCTTCACCACCAGTGTCTTGATCCCACTGTGCCAACCATGCTGCTGATCTCATGCAGCTGATTTATTTCATGCTGATGTATTAATTCGTACTCACAATTTCATGTTTGTGCTGCTGCTGTTCAGCGTATTGTTTTTGCACTATTAACTGTTTGGCATATTCTTAGTTTAGCGTATTTCTTAGTTTATATCTTAGATCTTACTACTGTTTTTCATTTACAATTTATACTTTTGTTGGATGTAACTCGGACCCTGTGTACATAATTTTGTTCCACCACATGTACAAACCGGATTCCAAAAAAGTTGGGACACTAAACAAATTGTGAATAAAAACTGAATTGCACAGGGAGGAAATCAGGAAAGAAAGTGGAACGCTACACATTTCTTTGAAATTTAACAAGATAAGCACCTAAAACAATTAATTGTTTGCTCGACATTATAGTAAAGGTGTGTCTCAGTTGAACTTTTACTTAATAAATGCACTTCATTGGTCAAATCAGCTGCATTTTGCCAGGGCGGCGCAGTGAAATGAAGCTGATTTGACAGTTCCACCAGGCGAGCTGGACAAAGGCGGCAGGCTTTGGCAAGCTGATTGTGTCATTAGTAGCCACTGTCTTTAACCTATTACATGACACAATGGCATGCCGTACTACTCGAGCCATCTAGCGGCTGAAAATGGTAGTGTTCAATATTTTCAGTGTCAGAATGAATGAAAATGGTCAGCCAAAAATTGGTTTATAAATATGAGGAAAAAGTACATAAATATGTTGCTTCGCTGTATAAGTCTCTGTGCATGTAAATTATGCAAAAAACTGTGACTAAGGCCAAAAAATACGGTATGTATATATGTCTATATACAGTATAAACAAAATTCAGCATGGTAAATTTACAATTTCTCAAACTTATTTTATCTTTTAAGAAAATCTTAACTATTTTTAAAATAACCTTTTGAGAGTTTACTTTTTTTTTTATTAAATAAGAGGAACAGAGTCACAGTTGTAGTTTTTTCATTCATTCAACCTTTATTTAGTCAGGTAAATCTCATTGAGCCTCGTGGACTCATTTACAAGAGCGACCTGCTACAAACTAAAGAATGATGAACAGCAATGGTAGAATTTCCTTAAACAATAAACAATAGACAAACATAAGATAAACAATAAACAATAGACAAACATAAGAGAGAAATCAAAAAAGGCGTTCAATACAGGATCAACTGGACTTTATTTGTTGCAGAAAACGTTTCGACTTCTGTCCAGAAGTCTTTTTCAATTCGTTTCAATTTCGTTCGCTTTTTCACTTCTGGACAGAAGTCGAAACGTTTTCTGCAACAAATAAAGTCCAGTTGATCCTGTATTGAACGCCTTTTTTGATTTCATCATGTCCTGGACGACTGAGAATCTTCACCAGCATAAGAGAGAAATACAGATTTTTTTTTAAACAAAGTATCAAAACTAGCAAAACATTATAAGGTACATGTAGAAAATCAAAAACAGGAACATATCTATTTTATGCTTATGTTTTAGTGTTTAGTGTTTAGATGGTTACTGTTGCACCGAGGGACTGAGAGAAACGCAATTTCAATCCTGTGTATGTCCTGTACATATTGCAGTTCTGACAATAAAGTTGACTTTGACTTTGGTTTTTGCCAGGATTCCAACAGATTCTTAAAACCATTTAGAGTTACCATTCTGAAAACTATTTGTGAACCTAAAGTTTTAAAATATGCTACATACATGCAGTCCACCATAACATGACATTCACAAGTTCAGCCCTGAAGTGTATTCAGCTTTTACAGTTTTACTGAAATTAAGGAATTGAACAAAATTAATCTCATAATGTTTTGAAGAAGACTTGAACTGTTTAGGGTCATGAATTTAAATGTGAATGTTAAGGACTATAAATGAAAAACAGTTCAAGTGCATGGAGTTTTCTTGTGCAAGTATTGCTTAGTTTAAAGTAAATATTTATTCTTAACCAGAAATGGATATAAATTTGTATTTTGAGTGTGCGTAAGTGTTGAAGGAACCCTGTAAATCTGATTATTTTTTCTCCACTACAGGGTTCAGATGGAGGAAACACTCTTCCCATCGACTGATCTTTAAAACTCAACCATTATGACTTCTTTTCGACTCCTGCTTTTCTAAACGTAGCAGCCATGACTTCTCACAAAGGAGAAGAGCTGCTGAGTGACGGCAAGGACTCGCCCTCGGTCCCTGGTCAGCTGTACCGTCACGGCCCCGATGGCGCCACAGAGGAGCTTCAGTCAGATCCGGTGAACACAACATCAAAATCTCAAAAAACATGGAAACTAAGAAGGACTGCCTTGACTTTCTTTGGTGTTAGAAGTATCTGTATTTTACCCAGCTTTTTCAGAGGGAGGATCAAAAATCAGAGCAAGAAAGAAATATGCAGAAGCAAAACGCATGACGGGCTGAGTAAGGCCGGTCATGACGACAGTCCCAGCAGCGACTACGTCTCGGCTGGAGATTTGGAGTACCACAGCCAGAGGGATGCAGCAGGAGAGCTCCACGGCAGCTGTCACTGTGAATGTAGTCACCCTGCCGCCGAACACAAATCACTGACTCTCGGCCGGCAGAGAAAAGGTTTGAGGAGTCTTTTTCAAAGTTTTAAGCAGCACAGAGCTCAGAGAAATGCTGAACCAGGGAAGACTGCTGAATCCTCCCCTCAGTGCAAGAAAGATGTGCCTGTTGTCCAGCGCAACCCCGTCCTGTATGCCACAGAGTGCCTGGGATCTGAACCCGATGTGCCTGATTTTGCAGCTGTGTTGTGCAACGTTTCCCACGGTCTCAGTTGTAGTCATGAAGATGTGGTGGCATTAGAAAACTGTGCAGAACGGGAGAGTCCACAGTCTGAGCTTGATGCTCAGGCACGTGACGATCAGCTCGAGGACGTGAATTCAAACGTAGGAGTTTCTTGTAAATATGACACCTCTAGGCGTTCCAGTGAGCCATGCCTGAAAATTCAGGCGACTCCTGAGCCCACGTTGAAGTCTCAAACCGCTGCCAGCTCATCCGATCAGCTGAATATGATTTTTGGAGACGTGGCGTCTTTAAAGAGTTTCGATTCGCTCACCGGGTGTGGGGACATAATCGCAGATCAGGAGGACGACAGTTTCACGGAGAGCACCGTTTCTGAAGAGCGGAGCAGAAACGGAGGGAAGCGGGCCTCTTGTTATCTTACCTATCAGGGCGGGGGGGAAGAAATGGCCTCGCCTGAGGATTTGCATGACGCGGGTCTTCGGGACTTCTGGGCAAACGACACATCGGAGGAGGTCTGCTGTACGTGCGATCCAGAGCAGGCCGACGTGACTGAGCTGACGAGTTCTAACAATATGGACGTGCTGAACAGCAGCAGCACACAGCAGGCTGGTGGCATGGACACCTCCTCTACTGCCGATGATTTAACCCCTCAAAGTGAACATCAGGAGTCCGTTCCAAACAGCGACGAGGGCTATTACGATTCTACCACCCCCGGGCCAGACGAGGGGCAGGAAAAAAGGGACCAGTTTAGAGCAGCCAGTCTACCCAGGGACAGTTATAGCGGTGATGCTCTCTATGAACTGTTCGCACCTGACGAGAGCCTGATCAGTCCTCGTTACGAGAGCAAGCTTCCCAGTTTGAAACACTGTGACTGTTTCACTGAGCCGGTCGGCACGACGGATCCCGCCTTTCTTCCCAAAATGAGTGGCTTACAAATAAGTGCCGAGTTGTACAAAGGCGGTTTTGTAGAATTGCCGAGCATGTGCGGTAACTCCTCGCTGCTGGCGCAAAACGAGGTGGGTCTGCAGGAAATAAGAGGGAATACAAACTGCAACTTGAATTCCAAACCCGAAACTTCAGTCGGCGTGAATAAGATCAAACAAGACGTGTTCAATGAAAAGAGAAATGTTGCTTCCGCTGAGAAAGTAAAACCCATAAAGAACAGCGGTGAGAGTAGGCAAAGAAGTGTATCGTTCGGAAGCACGTCCGACCCAGATTATGAGACTTTTTGTGAACCCAAAGAGGAGCATCTTGAGGAAAACAAACCGGTGGCTTTGCCGTATAAAAACATCAACCCTCAGTCTGAAGACTCTAATAGTTGCTCTGAAGACGGGCAGGCGGTGTGTTTCTCTCAAGCGCTCGTGGACTACACCAAACACGCTGAAACGCTGAGCGACGTGGAGACGAACTCTGCCCTCACTCCAAACATGGAGGCCTTGCCTACCATCGTCACGTTCGACGTCGTACATCTGCACAACGAGGGGGAATACGACGAGCAGATTCACATGAATCTGGAAGAGGACACGTCGCTGCCCTTTCAGGAGTTTGAAGAAAGCTACCTACAAAAAGATGCGTTTGCCGAGTGTGATTATCAGATGTTGGAATTGTACGACCAGGGCCTGGTCAGCAACGCGTGGGCTGTTGCCAGTCTCCCACGGCACGTAGGCCTTGAGAGAGCTGGCCAGTCCACTCTGAGCCCGCTGTCCCTGGACAGGAGAAGTAGGTCTTTGGACACAGAAAGCCTTGACACCTACGGAGAGAACAGAGCTGCTGTGGTGTCTTGTCCTCAAGCTGAAGAGGACTTTGAGAGAGACTGTTCACTGTGTTATAAGAATAATGGATCTGCACCGGAGGTCGGAGACACCAACAGCACCGCAGCCTTGGCGTGGCAGACAATGTCAGAGGTGGCTTTGAGCCTTCCTTTGACAGCTGGAGAAATCACAGAAAAGGTCCAGAGTCTTGGTCAACCCCAAGCAGAACACAAGCTGTTCCCCTGCTCCTCGAACCATAATTTTCTAAAGTCTACATCACAGCATCGGGGCTCCAACCCTTCGGACAACTCGAGCGCAGAACTTTACAGTAGACGGCGTCGCCTTCCTCTGCCGTCTGATTCTCGTTTACCACAAAGCTCTTTGATTTACTCTGGGCTCATGGAGGTAGACTCGGATATCGGCGATGATGTTTTCTATAAGGTTTCTGCCGGTTTACAGTCCTGTAACCAGGGCAGACCCTCGGCTGGTAGGGACGGTCTGTCGTACGGTAGGAGTCCACTGAATGCAGCTGTGTTTACGGACGAAACATAAATGGATGTGATGATCCCCGTGGGCTGCAGTGAGCACCCTGGAGCGACAAGAGGCTCTTTATCACATAAATATGAGTTAGTGGTTTTGTATTTTCATCTAAAGTTTTTTTTTTTTTTCTTGCACAGTCATGATTTTTAATTTACTGTGATGGAAATTGATATTGAATTTAGAAATGACCTTAAATGTAGAGTTGTTTAAATCTCACTTCATCAAGGCCTAGAATACTTTTTTTCTGCTTTTTCATGTTATCTGTTACTTTGCACACGTTACACAGATCTTAATTGGTTGAAGCTATTTATAGAAACAAATGTTTAATTTGCTGTATAACTGCCCACGGTGTATAATGAAATTCAATTTGACTAGAATGTTAGCCCCACGTGTAGCCTCAGTGTGCAGGTCTCAGCTGTAACGCTTCACTTTGCTTCAAGGGTTTTGATCATTTCTTCATTTGTTGCCTTTGAACACATGAGTGCTTAATGTTTTTAAATGTTTACAACTTCTCACTGCTGTGTTCACGTCCATTTTTACTAGTTTTACTGCATTTCTGACATGTTTTGCATTTTGAAAACAGCAGATAAATATCTCAGTCCTTGATCACAGAAGCCCCAACGCCTTTAGTGTCAGATTTCTGTAACTTGTTGCTATTTTGCATTTGATTTTGTCATGTCAGCTGGTTTGACTTCTTAACCCAACACAAGATAAGCAGATATAGGAAATGCACTGATAGTACATGATCATGATAGGATTTTAACGTCAGCCGTCATTTCATTTACATACAGTAGACAGCTTTGCAAGGCAAAACTCCAACATTTTTGTTGCTAATTTCACATGCAAATAAAGGTGGAGCAGATTTACATAAAGCACCTGCGCTGGAGGGTTTTAAGGGAAAGTTAAATTGGAGAAGTAATTAATTTGGAGGAGGAAAAGTACAGAATAAGCTTATGTTTGCTTTCAGCCTGACAGAACAGACGGACTTCCTTAAAAAAAAAATTCAATAAAAAAATTGGAGGGGGGGTGATTTTTAGCAGCTTGACAAAGTGCAAAATTCTTACTGAAATTATGCACTCAGACTTCATTATTGAAAGTGTCTGGATTGACGTTACCTGTCTAGGTGAACATCTTGTGAAACCATTTTATAGCATAATATTAAATATCAACGAATTTGTATTTATACTTTCAGCTGTTTTTAGACTGTTGTGTACAGAATACAGTAGTTGTTACAAATTGTCAAAATGTTTTTTTCCCCCTCTGAAAAGCTTTTTTTGTTGTTATGTCTCAATAGAATATTGCCTTATACAAAAATAAACATGACGAATACAATTTATTTTGTCTTATCTTGTTCTTGTCATTGTGGAAAAGGCCGTTATGCAAGTTTACATTAACCAACACCTAAAGTGAACATACACACGCACAAAAAAACACCATCATTGAAATGCTGGGCTGCTTTAATGGAAGTCAGCACAAAGCTGCTGAACTTCCCCTGATCAGCATGTGGTTGGAAATCAGAGACTTGTGTATGCATGCATATTTAAATACTGTAACCTGTTTTCTACAGGAGTGCCTTTATGGTTGTCTGATCATTGGTGTAAATTAACAAATTGGCTTGATAAAAAAAATATATATTTTCGGTTTGTAGCACTTGGCCTATGATAAATATATTTAAGTTATTTTACAAAAGTAGTGTTTGCACATGTATGGTGGCATTCATCAAATCACAGATTGGGTCAAAGAAAATGGATTCGTGAAGGCTTTTTTTTTTGCCCATGTGTCACATTTACTTGTTTCCCTCGCCTTATCTGGCAACCCTGAGCAAACTGCGACAGCGCCAATGGCAGCAGAACAGAACAGTTCCAGGCGAGGAGGATGACAGCAACAAGGTGAGAGGAGAGGAGCGCCGTTTGAAGAAGTCACCCATGCCACTGATATGCGTGCACGGTAGGTAAGAGAGTCGTTATGCGTTGCCGTCATTTCAGCATCGTCTGAAATATTACAAGACCCGCCAACTTTATCTCTAGTTACGGTAATATTTGGGCTAAATTGTTAGCAGATGCTCAGCTGCTGAGGCTAACGTTAGCAGCTAGGCGTTTTAAGTTGACCGTTAACTAGTGGTGTTGTGTCGTGCTACGTTCCCACGGTCGAATGGGTTCCCCCACCAGGCTCCGCCCAGCCAAGCCGGCGAAACAAGCGCGTATTGGCTGAAAAGTTGACGTCGCCGTTTGGACTGGGCGGAGCCGGCGGAGAAACATCTTGACGTGGTGAACGCAATTCGACACAACACCAACTTGCCTGACAAGCTATACTAGGTTAGCGATAGTTTGAAATAAGCGTTATAGTATCCGTTTCTTCACATTTGACCAGCTAGTTACCTCGAATTAGCCAGAAATGATTCATCCGAGACGTTGACACCGTAGTGTTCAGTTAGCTAACCCATGTTAAAATAGCTTCCTAGCGTATGCTAACAGCATCTCGGGCCTGAAGGTGCCAAAGCAGTTATTTTCTCATAAATGGTGTCTCAAAGATGGTGTTTTGTGCAACAGTCGTGACACTTGTTTTAAAAAAAAGTTTCATAAATTGAAGTTGTCACGTGCTGTCACACTGTTCACCAGTGTCATCCTGAAGTCAAGATGCTGTTAAGGAGCTGCTAAACATCAGTTTCGGATTGACGTGTCAACTTGTTGGATTTTTCTGAATAAGTACTTGAAAAATGAAACAAAATATATAGTTGCTTTAAATGTATGCTTTCATTAGCGTTCTCCTAATCCCTCTCCTATGTATTTGGGTATACTGTACTGTATTTTTAATCTCTGTGTTTTATCACATTCAAAAGAGCTAAAATAATTTTGTTCAAGTTCACAGATTTCAGTGGAAATCAGAATTAGCGGAAACTCGTTGTTTCAGGGGAGATGTTATGGACATGATATACTGCATAAAGTTTTATAAAAGTTCAGTTTATTCATGCTATTTTTATCCAAGCAGGTGCAGCTTTAACATGTGATTAACACAAATGTGACAGGAAATTTCCCCAGCAAGTCAAGTGTCAACATGAGTTTATGATTTGGACATAATGTACACTTCAGGTGTCTGTGTGTTTTAAAAAAAAGCATGTTTTTCTCAGTGGCAACAGTTTTCCTTTACTTGGAAGGGCTACTTTGATTCACTGGACAAAAAGGGGAAATTCTTTGTTTTGTTTGTGCACAAGAGATGGCCTGTAAACAAATCCTGTCATTAGTTTAGTGGAATGAATCCAAGCCAACATTCAGTCTCTAGATGCAGCAGCACAAATGTCACTAATGAGTCAGATGATGGGAGCATAGTGCCATCATCTGATCAAAGCCAAAAAGGTAGTAAGATCATAATGTTTTGCTTGGCTCTGAGCCCTGGATCACAGTTTTTCTGCAACTTTGTTTTTGTTTGTCTTATTGAAACTTATCAAAAATCAAAATGCACACCTCTAATTGAAAATACGTTAGCAGTGTTCTTCACGCTTGTAGGAACAGCAGATTAACAACAAAAAAGCACTTTCTCTGGAACATGTTATTTGCTGCTGGAGTCTTGGTCCAATAATGTTTGTGTCGTGTAGTTTTGAATTGGTTTAGTTTTTTCACGTGCTGGAAAATGCAAAATGTTTGCATCAACGTCATGAAAAGTAGTTGTCCTCTTTATACTGTATATACTGTATATAAAAAAATGTCTTTATTTAGATTGAAAAACAATAAAATTAGAATTACCCTGAAATGAGTTTTGCAAGGTGAAAATGATAACTTTCTCACTTCTTTGTGCCCCTTCCCCTTAATTCTGCCAAAATTTTATTTTATTCATAAGTTTCTTTCCTCCTCTCAAAGCATTTGTGTTTCTCTGTAAATCCCTGCAAAGTACTGAAACTGATCTGAATTGATGGAAACACAATACAGTACAATGCTGCCAAGCTACCTGTTAGCTTTATCATAAACTAAAAACATATACAGTATACTGTATGTACAGTATACCAAATAAATGGACCAATTGCAGACTTCAGTGTGGTTCATCTGTGCCCATTGCTTTATTCTGTGTCGGGTCAGCAGTGTAAAAAGACGTCTTACTTCACTTGTTGCTATGCAGGAGATGGTGAGTGTGCAGAGATGGTCCAGGGGCCTTGCTGAGAGTAAAGCTTGTGAATCTGGAGGTGGACTGAAAGAGCTCTGCTACGTTGAGCATGTATTGATATGCTCATAAAATGACTCAAATGGCAGTAGGCAGTGTGAGCTGCTCCATGGGATCTGTCACTAGTTCTCGAGGCGTCAACAATCCTGTCTAGCTTTTTTACTTTAGATATTCAAGCCAAAACTTGTTCCTCACACAAGTTTTAATCAGTGAGAACCCCTAAAGGTATATTTATTTAGCTGTTGGCTGACAAAAAAAAAAATTTGTCCACCTTTCGTAGCATTAGTGTTTGCCTTTGGGATTGATGTCAGTGACGTACTAAAACAGGATCCCAGTCACTGCAGTGGAGGTGGACTTGTCTTGTTTTTTTTTTTTTTGGGTGGTCAGGACTGAAAATAAAGAGACCCTGTAAAATATTATCGTCACGTTTCGCTTCAGAATTCACTTTCTCAAGATGTTCGGAGTGGAGTTGCAGCGCAGCCGAAAGTGTTCTGCATTTACCGGCTGCATGAACAGAGATGATGAGCCGTGTTTGTGTTAGTCGTGACTGGTAAAAGGAGTTAGCTGATGACAAGGCTGTGTTGCTAAGCAACCCACATCATGGGCTGTGCCTCTTGAAGCTTGAAGCTCGCCGTACTCCACTTTATGCAAGACGAGGGGAGAGCGAATCCTAATGTGTCCTCTTCCAAATCTTTGGAATAGTTTTGATGATCAGTATTTATGTGCGTGTGGGGGGAATAATCAGTGTTGCCTCCTGCAGGCTCCTCTGCAGTCCCCGTGCTGCTGTATCACAAAACAGTCGTGCTCCCTGTGGAGTTCAGTTCAGTTCTGATTATCTGTCAGGGCTGGAGGCGCAGGGATGCACTGCTCAGCCCACACTATCGCAGGTTATGCTAACTCGTGCGCTCGCTCCATGTGTCACTGGGCTCAGACGTTGCTTGTGTGAGACCTGTTAGTTGTTGTTTTTTGCGCACACAGCGCAGCATTGTTCTGCGGTTGCATTAGCACATTTTGTACCAGACTGTGATTTTGATTTTAAAGTCAGTCAGCTGAAGAGACAGCCAAACTTGTTTGGTAATGTCCGTGCTTTTCCACAAGGTTCAAATGTGGTGCCGGAGAAAATCATTGATTTGATTAGTGATTGAAGCATCCAACCTTTGCACACATGCAGTATTACTGCTGCTGTTCTGGTGTTGAAGCTTTACTGTATTTTTCACAAGTTTAGAAATTATAATCCACATAGACTGTACAATTTTACCTTTTCATTACAGTCTTTTAAATGCACCAAAGAATCTATTTCTTTCAGAATAGTTCTGAAGTTAGGGTTTAGCAGCATATCACCTGTACTGACTATTGTGTTTTTGCTCTTTTACAGGATTATGTAGTTCCACTTTCCCTCCTCGAGTAGGAGAAACCACATTACTTTGGCCCTATATAAAAAATTTGAAGTGTTAAGGTCCAACAGTGAGAATGATTCCCTGGCTGCGTCGGAGGTGAGGAAGCATGGAGCGGAAAGCTGAGGTGTCGCAACTAATGTGATGGCAACATGGTCCATGGTGGAGAAGCTCAAAATGGAGAAACACCCATGCAGGGAGGAGAACACTGACTCAAGAGAGACCCGGCATGCCGCCGACGAGTCTGAGGATGGAAGCAGCTCGGAGAGCGAGTCGGAGGAGCAGCAGCACCGGAGCGCTCTGGTGAGCAGCAGCGGCTGCAAGAGGAGAGAGCCCTTGGCTATCACCAAACCCCACCGTCAGCTCTGCCGCTCGCCGTGCCTCGACCGGCCCAGTTTTTCCCAGAGCAGCACCGTGCAGGATCTTCGTGACGATGACACCAGCGCAGCACCGGGGATCAAACCTGCCAGTGGAAGAGAGTACCAGTCAAAGATGGAGTTTGCTCTCAAGTTGGGCTATTCGGGAGAGCAGGTGGAGGTGGTGCTCAACAAGCTGGGGGCCACGGCGCTGATCAACGACGTTCTTGCCGAGTTGGTTCGACTCGGAAACAAAGTGGAGCCTGAACTTCAACCTTGCAGCAGCACGTTCACGTCAATATCACGGTCCCCTTGTGTTAAAGAAGCTGTTAGTCCTGAAGTTTCAGTGGAACAGGATCCTGTGGAAGTGTATGATAACCTCAGGCCTATTGTCATTGATGGTTCAAATGTGGCGATGAGGTAAGACACTCCTAAAGACAATCATACACATGTTTAAGGTTGTTTTAGTTGGATGTCTGTTCCTTTAGTCATTGGGAAGCCTTACGCTATCTTGTGTTTTCTAGCCATGGGAACAAAGAGGTATTCTCTTGCCGTGGTATCCAACTTGCTGTTGAGTGGTTTATGGAGAAAGGGCATAAAGACATCACTGTGTTTGTCCCAGCCTGGAGAAAGGAGCAATCAAGACCTGACGCCCTCATCACAGGTACTACAAGTGTGTTTATACAGCTGCTGACCGTTCATAGTACACAAAATATTACATTGACGTTACCTGAATAAAAAGTTGAAACGGCCATGTGGCTGTTTTATATAAAAGTATCCAGGTATTAAATCACTTCCTCTTTCAGATCAGGAAATCCTGCGCAAGCTAGAGAAAGAGAAAATCCTGGTTTTCACCCCGTCTCGAAGAGTTCAGGGCAGAAGAGTGGTGTGCTATGATGATCGCTTCATAGTGAAGCTGTCTTATGATTCTGATGGAATTATTGTGTCGAACGACAACTACAGGGACTTGCAGAACGAGAAGCCAGAGTGGAAGAAGTTTATAGAAGAGCGCCTCCTGATGTATTCATTTGTTAATGACAAGTGAGAAAACCTGATTCTATTTTTTATTATTACTAATTATGTAAAATACTTGTACTGATTTAGCCAGTGGCCATAACAATACATTTAGCCGTCATAACTCTTTGTTGGAAATGTCACTTGTTGGTTTTAAAACAGTTTAAGATTATCTGCCTATGGCATACACCGACTGGGTTAGTGTGTCATGATCTTTTTCTTAGGAACTTGGAGTGACAGTTTGTTCTATTTTGTGGCAGAAACACTTTGTGCTGGCTGTAATTTTGTTGCTTTTGGTTGGCTGTTTTTTAATAGGTTCATGCCTCCTGACGACCCATTGGGAAGACATGGGCCAAGCTTGGAAAACTTTCTTCGCAAGAGACCTGTTGTTCCAGAGCACAAAAAACAGCCTTGCCCCTATGGTAAGTTTCTGTTGTTAAGCAGGTTCTAATTTTTAAACATATCATGCTCAACACTTGGGTTGTTCTTTCTTTTCAACCAGGGAAAAAGTGCACATATGGACATAAGTGCAAATACTACCATCCCGAGCGTGTCAACCAACCGCTGCGCTCTGTGGCTGATGAGCTGCGAGCCTTTGCCAAATTGTCTGCAGTAAAAACAATGAGTGAGGGGGCTTTGGCTAAATGTGGCATCGGCCCAGCAGCTGTAAAGGGCGACAGCAGCGCTGAAGCCAAACGCGTGGCACCCAAACGCCAGTCCGATCCCAGCATTCGCTCAGTGGCCTGTGAACCTCCAGAGGCACTCTCTGTTGTTCGGAAGTCTGAGACAAATTCAGTGCCTTCCCTCGTGTCTGCTCTCAGTGTGCCCACCATGCAGCCTGCCAAGAGCCACGCAGCTGGAGCCTTGAACACACGATCCGCCAGCAGCCCTGTTCCAGGTTCTCTGCAGTTTGCTCACAGCTCCCTGGAGCACATGTCCAGTGTACAGTACCCTCCTATTTTAGTCACTAACAGTCACGGCGCCTCTGTAACGTACGGTGAACAGTTCCCCAAGTATGACTCCGTTAGCGACCACGGATACTATTCACTCCACAGTGATTTTTCAAACATGAGCATGAGCAGCATGCAAAACGTTGACAGTTTCTGTAGCATGGAGCACGAGCATGTGTATCAGAGAAATCCTAGCCACTGCCCTGAATCCTGCCTCAGCCACTCCAACAGTGACTCGTTCTCCTCGTACGGTGACATGTACCCAAGCTCTGTTGACAGCAGCTTGGAGGAGAGCATCAAAGGGCAGCAGCAAGCTCCTGCCCAAAGTAGGATGCATGCCTTCTCCCGTGGGTTTCGTCATGAAGCGCTCTCGAGAGTACAGAGTTACGGACCAGAGGAGCCTAAACAGGGTTCCCGCAAGCAGTCCGAAGCTCACCTGGCACTACATATCCAGCATGCTGCAGTGGGAGCTCGATCTAGCTGTCCCGGAGACTACCCGCTCTCTCAGAATGTCCTCCCGCCTTTATCCTCGCAGCCAACCAGGTCTCTAGGTATGACTCGAATGGACAGCATATCAGACTCGAGGCTGTATGACAGCAACCCAATGAGACAGAGGCGACCGCCGCTGTGCCGTGAGCAGCACGCAAGCTGGGACCCTCTGCCTTGTGGGAACGAGTCCTTTGGATATCATTCATATCCGCTCAGTAACAGCTTGATGCCGTGTTGTGAACGGGTGATGGTCCGCAGCATGCCAGACAAAATGGAACAAATCTGGAACTCGCCGTGGGAGACCCTATCTGCAGTCGAACACCAAGAGCGCTACGTTATTCCAGATCACCAGTATCAGACATACAGGAACCTTTGTAATATCTTTCCTGCTTACATAGTCCACTCAGTCATGGAGAAGAACCCTCATTTGACAGATCCACAACAGCTGGCTGCTGTCATTGTTACAAAACTGAGGTCGGGACACTGAGCAGCTATAAAGGATAAGGTAATGAGTAATTTGATTACCAATTAGACATTTGTTAAATGTTGCTACAACGTGCAACATCTGCCCTCAGGAGCTACTAATTTTGTTTTGTCTCTGGTGAGGATCAGAGTAAATATTGCTAAGATGGCACTAATCAAAATGTTTTACATGAAGTGTGGTGCAACCTAAATGATGCAAAGGCACATCTTTTATTAAAGACACATTCATACTACTTGACCAGAACCAGCTTAGTTGCCAGTTCATTTAAAAATCGACTAAAGTACATTTTATAACAAATAGCAGGAATGCAAAACTTCTGCTAAAAGTGTCACTGAAATAAAATATCTTAAAAAAACTGACATTGAGTTGTGTCAAAAGCAACATGTCCATTTTAAAAATCTCCAATAATGAGACAAGTGTTCTGAAAATTAATGGAAAAAAGGAAATACATTTTACTGATGAAATTTAAAACATTTTAAATTACTTCATATACCGTACTGATCATTTCTACATTATGAAGTTATTCAGATTTATTTTATGCATTGTATTTCCTCAGTACATATTTCATATTTCATATTCTATTCAATTTGTGATCAGCAGAATACATCCCAGCCTTGTTGTATTTCTAAATAATGTGTCTTTCTCATGAAGGCCCCCTTCACTCGGAACGATGACCTCACTCACTTCCACAACTTAGAGAAACTATTTCACAACCATTCAAAGAACTTATACAGTTAATATACAGAAGAGCCTATTCGCTTAAAAAAAAAACTAAATTGTGGGTTACGGGAAGCTGGTAATTAATTTCCCTACACATGGTCCAATGAATTCAATTCAATTTCAATTCAGTTTACAGTATTTATAAAGCGCCAAATCACAACAAAGTTGTCTTAAGGCACTTTACAGAAACATTCACACATAAAAAAGCCATTTAGTAAAGTTCTCTATTTAAGGAAGCCAGAATTCGGTCAGCCAATTACAGTAGTCCCTCGCGACTTCACGGTTCGACTTTTGTGGACTGACTCGCTCTTTCACGTTTTTCAAAATAAGATTGGACATGACACACAATTGGCTGATTCATGGATGAGCCACACGATAGGCATGGATTTTTTAAATTTAAAATAAATTGTTTAAAATTATTTAGCACCTGCTGCATCTGTGTGCAGCCCACATGTGCAGGGAGAAGCTCCCTCCTGCAGCCTGTTATGATCTCTGCAGCAGAGAAGTGGGCTTGACCGAGAGCAACTGGAGGCAGAGAGCAGAGATCATGACAGGCTGTGATCTTTTAGAGCATTTTTAGAGTTTAGAAACATTGTCTAGAATATTGCAAGTGTGTGGGAAGGGTTTAAAATGCCTTATTATATATACAGTAATATATAAATACTAAAATAAACTACTACTTACTACTTGTATTACTATTCCTACTTAGTGGTTTTTCACTTATTGCGGGGGCGCTGAGAACAGAACACCCCACAATAAACGAGGGACTACTATAATCCATCTATCAAATTAAAATGTTGCTGGATTGATTCAGATTTGGAAAACCTCCAGCAATCTTTACGTTACTATGCTCACCAAATAGGTTTTTGTATTACCGTACAGTAGTCCCTCAATACTTCACAGTTTGACTTTCACAGACTCACTCTTTCACGGGTTTTCAATGTAAGATTGTATACATTGTTTCCCGGTGGCCTGGCCCGCTCAGTGATCCCCGAGGTGCCCCCTTTCTCTTCACAACAGGCAGGCGTGCAATCTGTGTGTCTCTGCTCTGCTGTGACTGCCTCAGAAAGAGAAAGGCAGGGGGTGGGGTCTGTCTTTCCCCATACTACGGCGGCCCTAGCATCACTTTCTCAGACAGTGTCAAGAAGCAAATATGCAGTAGAGTAACACGCCACATTAGCGCAGTGCTATGGGTATCACATCAGAGCCACGTAATTTCCTTGACCGTGTTAAGTATAAGACTAGCATGGTTGGTCCTGCTTCAAGGCCTCATTGACAAATTCACACGGATCATGCTCCACAGATCATGGCTCCAACCAAGACCTCAGTGCAATAACACCACAACCTTTGTGGACCTAATGCATGTATAAAACCCTCGCCAAGATCTTGCAAATACCGTCTTGGTTCTGGCTTTTTAATTTTTTTTAAAATTTTACATCATAGTGAGGTCATCATCCATTGAGAAGGGGGTCTACAACTGAGCTTGTTAGTTAATGCCAGCCAAGAGATCAACAACAACAACAAAAACTGCATAGCAACAGTCAAAAATAAGCAACATCTCCAACATTTATTTTTTCCAAGTGACACATGTCAATATTTTATTTCGCAGCTTTTTTGAACCTCCTGGTCAGGTCTTGTGAATGTGTTCTAAAAGGCATCTAAAGTGTTCGTAGTACAGTTGAAGTATAAATAACTTTGCTTTAGATCTGCCTCCGCTGTAGATATTTGTTGCAATATACATATAAATATATATATTTTTTTCTTTTTTGTGCATTTATTTTAGAAGTTAAGAGGGAGGTAGATGAATACCTCACAGCATGAACTATGACATTATGGCCTTATATCTGAATGACCTCATGCTTTAGTCATCGTCTGATTGGTTCCAGTGGACGTTTGTGTCATCAAAGCCTCCTAGTTTTAAATGTTAAGCACTATCACCGTATCTAAAAAAAGATATATTTTCTCAGCCTCACTTAAGAAAGCTACTATTTTGGTAGAATTTGACTGTGCACTAAGCAAGCCAAAAGGTTTGACTTGCACACATGTGCACAGATTTATGTACATATTATGTCACAAAAGCCATTATTTTAAAGTTATTTATAAGCTGCTAAATAATGCCAAAAAAAATAATTTTATTAGTGTCAGTAGTAGTATAAATATTAGTTTTTTGTTTGTTTTCTTTAGATTAATTGGATTATAGTTTAAAGTAACATCAGCATTTGGGAAATGTTCTCGTATATGTATAGTTTACCGATCTTAAATGCTGCGTCCAAGATTTTGCTTATTTATCTATTTGTCAAATCTGCTGTGCCGACTGTTTTCAGTGTAGAAATAATCCTAGTATCTTTGTTTAGGCCAGTAGTTCTGCAGGACCAGAAGTTGTAAGAGCAGGTTTAATTGAGTTTTACATATAAAAGAAATGGCTGCTCTGATTTCTTTTAAAAACCCAATTGCTGATGACACGTTCATTTATCCAACAGCACTGCTGGGAGGCAGTGTTGCTACATTCAAAGTCAAGACCTAAACTGTTTTCACACAAAACCTCCAGAGAATTTCAGAGAATTTCAGATTTCTCTTTTACGAGCAGTTCATTTAATTACGGTAACTTATTTATAATACGTCTCCAATTTATCTAGAATTCATTTGTTTAACTAGGAATACACAATAATTAATGTTCAACCAGTGCCAGAGTTACAGTTCTGTTAAAAACTATTTACTTTAGTAGGACCTTAAGATAAAGTCATCAATTTCATGCCTTAACAGCAGCTGGTTTCCTTATGTGCATGTAAATCTGGTAAAAAAAAAAAAATCTGGTAAAAATAATTTCCCCAGGCTTCAGAGTAACTTCAGCAGGAACACATTGTTGAAACTTACCAGACTGAAACAGTATTTGCCATCCCAGTTAAATGTTTGCACAAGTTTCAGGTGTCAGAATCTGGCTGGATCAGTTGCACCTGGTTACATGCTAATATTGATATTCTCTGAAATAATATGTCTCAAAACAAAACAAAGTTTTTCATGTGCCAGAAAGCATATCAGATATAACTTTTCCTGTTGGGCTTTTGGGAGAGTTCAGACTGCCGAAATATACGTGTACAATAATACAATGCACACATACAGCGTGTAGAAGTACCATGGAAAGGTTTGGCTATGCCTTGCTGCACATTGCTCTCAGGATGCTTTCAATTGTCTAATTTTGACTTTATTCATGCCAGGAACTCATCACTGGCTATAGTGCACTCTGATCTAGTAGTGATATACAGTATTTTGGGAAAATCCGACATGTAACATGTAGTACCGGTACCTAAAGTTAGCTCTGTAAATTTGACACGTGGCGTCTGCACACTTTGTACATCCTGTGTTTCCATTCTTTGCACCTTGAGATCTTTAGCAGTGAGCTACAAAGGGGGAACTTGTATGTGGTTCAACTTCACTTTGACGGATTCTCTGCGGGGGGGGTCCCAGTTTGGCGCTGCTTTTACCAAACCAGATTGGATCTTTAAACTTGCCCTACAAGGGCACATCGGTTTCATTAAGCACACTGATGTTCCAAGGAGGTCAAATGACTCTTAATTAACGAGCTGCCACCCTCAAGTCTTAAAACATGCATCTGAAACTAGAAGGTTGCACCATGCAAGTGAACCCCTCATCGCAGGTTTAGACTTTGGATGCTTTTAAAGGGAAATGCCACTTATTTCCATGAGTCAGAAATGTTAAAGTGCATTGTGTGTATAAATACATAAATACTGGTGTATAAAAAACCCTTACTGAATGGATTTTAAAGAGAAAAAAAAAAACGTGAGTCCGCTAGCAAAAATGCTTTGACGGACAACATATTGTGGCATTTTTATTATCTTAAAGAAAAATGTATTATATAACAGTGTAGTAAATGAAGCAACATTAGAGAGCACTTTAACAATGCTGCAAAACTATATTTGTGTCCATGAAAAAATAAATTGTGCACATTCTTTTTAAAGTAAGTGGTATTACTTTTTATTGGACTAAGTATGGGAGCCTGACTTTGTCTCTGGTGGTGCTTTAAAATCAATTTCTTTATAATATTTGGATCTAAATGTTGTAAATGAGCAGACATTAAGAGTGGGGGAAAAGCTGAATGTGTTTTGCCCAAATGAGTTTTGGGCTTTGCTGACTTTGTTTTTTCATGAAAAAGGACAAGGCCACTTTAGGCTGTTTGTCTGTTCATGAGAAGGTGAAACAAACTGCCTAAATGTTTCTTCATGTGAAACAATCAGATTGCAAGGCTGCTGTCAAGGTTGTTTCTGGCATTTGGCTCAAAGTTTGCGTGCCATCCCCCTTTTCCTTGAGATAGTTGAGTTAACAAAACACGTTCTCAGTAGACACAAGACTGAACGGATGTCTGCTGTCACTAAAAACTTGAATTAAAAATTATTTATAATGGCTGATTTGAAAACCAAATGACATCAAATTGTTTATGATTTACATTTAACTGATATTATTTGTTTTAATCTGATCACTGTAGTTGTCCATTGCCTATACATGTAATGCAGTACCAGCACTTAGTGATAGTTAAGATCTTTTTAAGTAGAGTTCTATGGAAAGGTTATGATCAATTAATATCTTACCTGTTGTGGATAGGTCTTTGAAGTATCTCAGTATGGAAAAGTAAATTTAAACTGTGACCAAATTGACAATTTAGCAACTTGTATTTATTTATGTATTTTTGTGTGTGTTTTCAACATACCATGTTGTTTCCTAACGTTGCTTTTCAGGTCAGGTTTTTTTTTTTCCTTGTCACTTCTAACACCCATACTGATTAAAAATAAACTGTTTATCTGTTTCTGCCATCACATTTTATTTTGAAAGAAATATGAAGTGGAAACTATTGTTATGGGTGAGCTCAGCTTTTCTGCCAGAATATGTGCAGCCCACCTGCACATTGATGCAGATGGGACTGGTTAAACTCCCTGGCTAGCAGAATTAGTAGCAGCACAACTTCCTGTACACAAAGCCTCAGTTTCATTAGAAAATGTTGTTGGCAGCAAAACTTATGAAGAACCGTATTTTCCGGCCTATAAGTCACAGTTTTTTTTACTAATTTTCATGTCCTGCGACTTATGGGGCGAAGCGACATATTTATGGATTTTTCCAATTTATTGGACATGTTGGACTAAAGCGACTTATGGGGCGGAGCGACTTAAAGGCCGGAAAATACGGTAAACTTTAATTTACCGCAAGCCCCACCTGTGTGGACATTTTTTTTACAGCAAAAAAATGAATATTTAAAAATCTGAATATTTAAAGAATAATTTACCATTACTCACAAATTTGACGTGTTTTTACTTAAAATGCCATCTTAAAACACCTCCAATTTATTACAATTCATTGCGTTCATGTAAACACTGTTTACATGCGTTCATGTAAACAGTGTTTACATGAACGCAATGACTTTTAGTAAATTGGAGGTGTTTTAAGATGGCATTTTAAGTAAAAACATGTCAAATTTGTGAGTAATGGTAAATTATTCTTTAAATATTCAATATTCAGATAAATCTTTACATAAATGTCAAATCTGCATTACCTGGTCATTCAAAGAATATTTGTGGTTATTTTGAAAATTGTTGTGTAAATTGTTTAAATAATAACGTAAATTGCTGTGAAATTTTAGGATTGAAGTTGTTTTAACACAGCAGTTCCATTTGTTTGTTGGGTTCACGTGGACTAGCCATTAGCTCATCAGCCCCGTCAGAATCGAGCACTATTTTTCCATACTGTGGTCTTTTAAACAAATATCTTCAAAATGTTAGATATTACCGGTACTCTAATGCAGGCCACAAATAGTTGTTTTAGTATTGTAGAAATCATTTAATTCAAAATGTGTTTTTTACACGGAGGTTAAAAAAAATAGTTGTCTTAGACTTTTTGCTCTCATCTTAAATTATTTATTGGACAAAATCCAAAAAGGTACTGTATTTTTCAGGGCAATGGACTACTTCCACATCAAAATAAAACACGATCACTGCAAAATGTGTTCAGTCAAGTATTTTATTGTCTAATCAGGTAGTTGAAGTAAATAACAGAATACTGTAATGCCACCTTTTATTCCCTTTCTGTGTGCCGCAAACAACTAAGCCACAAATGTCTAGAACTGACTTTTGCTTGTTGATACAAATTGTATCTATACCTTGAATGTAACAAAATATGAAATGTATATTATGAATATAGTTTTATTTTAAATAAAGGGGGGGAGAATCAATGCCATAATGTTTGTGACACTGTGTGTCACTGGGAGTAGCCCATTGGTATTTACTAACTCTTACTGGGTACAGTTGTGAATTTGCAGGGACATTTACGTGCTACATAAAAGTGCACAGATGCCCTGTGTACAGCAGTAAGCATCATGTCCTCTTTGTATATAGTAACACGTTTGTGTGTATACAGTATATATAGAACTACAACACTTGAGTTCATATACAGTATTTAGATAATTTGTGTCGTAACCCGTGCATCTTGGTTAAGTGCATCTATTCTGATCTGTCTGCTTTATGCTATTTTAATGGGAATTTCAGTATTTTTGGATATATTTTTGCCTAATCATGCCAAAGTTGTTGTTGGGCGGCCTCGTCAGATGTGGTTTTCAAATGATTCAGCACACGGGTTGTCATGCAATGAATTATATAGTTACAAAGGATTTTTTAAAATTCACACACTTAAGCTGTGAGCGGCTAAACAAAACACAAACCTGTGTCTGGTCTGCAGGGGTCTGTGGGGTTAAAAACCTGTTCCAGGAACCGCTGTCTGTTATTTGCTGTTTTCTGCATCCCATCATCCGGATGCAGACGGCCCGATCGGTGCCGTAGTGACACTGATGGAATTTATCCCCAGATTTGACTTGTGCTTGTTTGTCGCTCTTTTAAAGGAATAGTCTGATCATTTGTTAAAAGATCTTCTGTCTAATAATTATCAGTAGTTAGTACTATCAGTCAGGCCATCAGTCATGGAGCAGAGTATGGAGAAAGCAGCAGGCTATGCTAATGGTTAGCTAAACAGAGGCCCGTTCTTGTTATCATTTGTCAGGCAACAACCTTTTCTCAAAAGCAACATCCCAGTGTTCGCTCATAATAAACCTCTGCACTTTTGCACGACGCTGTTTGTTTATTTTGTCGCCGTTATTTCAACTGAACAACGCCTACGTAATTTTGTGCCTCTTGGCACCATCGTCGGCCCATGTACATTTGTGTAGCGACACTGACATCGTTTGGTTGAGAAATGGTGACAAACTAAACTATAGTTTTTAGTGCAAGTTTAACATAAGCTTTGTTAATATTAATATTGTCTAAAATGCCTTTTTTTTAAACAGTTGTTTTATAAGCCTGGTAAACGATATGAAATGGATCCTCATTTGGCTAGCTGTTAGCTTAGCCTGAAAGACAACTTTAGTCTCTTCGTGCTCTCTGACTAGTAACTTGACGAGGAGCTAACCATTGATAACTATTTGACAGTCTGGTCATTTCTTATGTGATATTCTACTCTTTTATGATAGGGGGAAATTTTAACACCGGCTTTTTCTGGAGCGTTGGGCAATTGATTTAATGACCAATGCTTAATGTTCATGAAGCACTGGTGTGTTGAATTGTGATCTGCTTTATTATGTAATCACTCACGCTGTAAATTAATAACTTTGGTATCTGAGGCCAGTTTGCATTAAACCAGTGTTTGTTTCAAAATGTTAAGATCTTTATTGTCGGTATAAAATTACGTTCGAATGCGCTGTTGTTGGCTAAGGTCAAAACCAAAGTGATTTTTTTGACGTGTGCACATTTTTATACCTGTCATAACAACTGGTAAAGAACAAAAAAAGTGTCTTGCAGTTTGTGCCACCGTATAGAATTAAGGGAGTACAAAAATGCAGAAACAAGACCGGTACACATATTTTAACATGGCTGTACATATACAGTACACAGTGTAATACTCAGGTTTAGTCACACAAACATTTGAAATGACAGACTTTGTTTTCTAATATGGAGAAAAGTTCACCTCTGAAGTGAGTGTAGATCTCCTGTTTGAGTACACTAACGTGACTGCTCATGTAAAAAAAAAGAACTGTACAGCAAGTTTATTTTGTTGTTGTGATGATCTGAAGTATTGTAATCCACACTGACTGGAAAGCATAGATTTTCTAGACCAAAATATGCTAAAATAGACTGTTTGGGTCTGAGGACTCAAACAAAATGTAAGTCTTAATGACAAACTGTGTTTCTCTCCGTAAATAAAGTCAAACTCTGTTCAAACTGTGTTCTGATTTTCTTTTTTGACGACCGAAATTTCAATTTTTAATTATCAAAAATGTATTAAACTGCCTAGCATGTTATTTCCATGAAATTCTATTGGTAGCGGCTAGCTTTAGCACCTCTGGCAAGAACATCCTCATATTTCTGCCAGAACAACTACCGGTACTGTATATAATGTTAAACTTACCATGTTTGTATGAACCGTTATATAAGTTTTATACTTTTATATTTGTAACTGGGACCCTGAATACACAATTTTGCCCCACATTATGTTGAACATGTGATGCGAATGACCGTAAAGATGGTTGAATTGAGGTCATTCAAAGAGCTATCTACAGCAGGTAAGATATAAATTGTCATAAACTTTCTACAGAACTTACAAAAATATAAGTAAAAGTACTATACAAGACCAGTTTCTGTCATTCTAAACCACTATAAAAAGCAAACATTCCACAAGAGCAATGACTTGGTCACTAATTTTGTTCATGTCAACATTGCTGAAATCCTTTTTTATTTTTGTCCTTTCAATACATAAACTTCAAAGAGAGGATGATCCGATAAATATCTTGTCCACTTCCTGGCATCAATGTCACGAGATAAATTGAGGGGTCTATTCACCTCCGTGGTTATGTTATGGCTGATGAGTATTTTTTCATAAAGTATTTCCTAGGTAACAACCAAACATCTTTCCAACAGATATTAAATAAATTATCCCAGAAGAATATAGAAGCAGGTTTACTAATACATTCTCTAATTATTAATTCTCTAATACATTTATTTGTTTTTTCACTTAAAAAAGGGTCAGAGTTACCAATGAATAATTCTTCAGTTAAATAGTTCGTGCTGTTTTGTACAGGATTTGACATCAACATTTTTACACCAGATGGAATTGCATCAAAGACAATTGCAAATTCTTTTGGTAGTACTGGAAAGTTATACGTAGTTAAAAATTCACTGTAAGAGTAAGTGTTGCCGTCTTTGTTGAATAACTGATGTACATGAACTATTCCTCTGTCAAACCAATTTTTAAAGAAAATAGATTTATGTTTAAAACAAATGTCTTTGTTATTCCAGATATAGTATTTGTGTGGAGAGAAATTGTGTTTGTGAACCAGAGTCCAGCACAAAAACAGCTGTTTGTGGAAGTTGGAGAGTTTGATCGGAATTTTGTCAATGTTGTAATTACACCTTAAAATAAAAGATAGACCACCCAATGCTTCAAATACATGTGTTGAAATGAAGTTCCACAAAGAGTTTGGATTTAAGAGATACCTTTTGATCCATTTAATTTTAAAGGAGGAGTTTAGAGTCTGTAAGTCTAATACATTAACCAGTGGTCCCCAAACTACGGCCCGAGGGCCGGATGCGGCCCGCCTCCACATTTGGTCCGGCCCCCAGAACAATACCAGAGAGCATTTAGATTTTTTTTCATATGTGTATTTGTATTTGATAATAAAGTTGGACTGTTGCAATAAAATGTTCCTTAGTTATGAACTATTTTGAACTATTGTTCCACATTTGATTTATTGTGTCAGCGTTTGGGGAAAAGCGTGTAAATCAATTACAATGCCTATTTTTATTTTACAGAAAAGAGTTGTTAGACTTATTACAAGGAAGCAGTATAACCATCCATCAAACTTTGAGATTCTGCTCATATGAGCCATTTAAGTAAGGGATTCTGCTCTGACAACTAAGCTGAACTTGGACCTGTTCAAGATTGTGCACAGCACAACAGAAAGTTTATGTTAAATACACTTTTGTTCTGTGAAGAACCCAGAGAGGGTTATTTGGTTATTTATTTTATTAATAGTGTTGTTTATTTTATTAATACAGTAGTGTTATTATTTATCTCCTGACTTTTGTTCTGTGAAGAACCCAGAGAGGGTTATTTGATTGTGCTTTCTGGAAAACAATACATTTTTAATTAATTAAGTTAATACATTTTATTTTTACATTAATTAAGTTAATACATTTTTACATTTAGGCACTCCTGCAATCGTCACACTTTTTCCTGTTACAAAGGAAATTGTGTTTAAATGTTCTTGATTTTATGTACAGCACTTTGTTGCAGCTGTGGTTGTTTTAAAGGGCTCTATAAATAAAGTATTATTATTATTATTATAAACTGACTCCGGCCCCCCACCAGAGAAGGGAAAAGTTATGTGACCCTCACAGGAAAAAGTTTGGGGACCCCTGCATTAAACCCACCAGAGCACAGCTTATTTATCATAACATTTTTTCGGATTAGATGAACCTTTTTTTTTCCAACTAAAATCAAACAATGTTTTATCCACTTTTGAAATGATGTCCTTGGGAACCTCAAGGGCAGACGTCGCATACACCAAACTGGAGAGACCTTCAGCCTTACACGACCGGAGATGCATGGATAAATCTCTCTGTACCCATGAATTGAATTTTTTTTAATTACAGTAACAAGGGGATTAAAGTTATCACTTAATCTTTGGTCCTCCTCTTTTATAATATAGATACCAAGGTATTTAACTTTGTGTTTTACTGGAATTCCTGAGATCTCTGTGTCATGACATGTTTTAATAGGGAGTAACTCACATTTAGATAAGTTAAGGTTGAGACCTGAGGCTGCAGAAAATTCACCAAGCAGCTCAACAGCACACTTTACTTGAGAGCAATCTTTTAGAAATAGAGTTGTGTCATCTGCCAGTTGGCTCAAACATATTTCTCTACCAGCAATCTGAATACCTTTTATGCAGCTGTTTTTAATGAAATGTGCTAAAGTCCCTAAAGATTCTCCATAAATGTTATCCTGTAATCTCCAAGTACCGTCCAAACGTAGACCCAATGTGTAAATTTTCATACTTACTATGCAAAAACTCAGGACAGTGTTACACTTTTACTATTTTATGCTTATGTTTATTAAATGTTTCAGTGTTTTAGTGTTTAAATGGTTACTGTTGCACCGAGGGACTGAGAGAAACGCAATTTCAATCCTGTGTATGTCCTGTACATATTGCAGTTCTGACAATAAAGTTGACTTTGACTTTGACTTCACTCTGCCACAGCTCTGAGGAGACCATCATCCATCTCTTCTGGGACTGTTCTCATACTCAGGTGTTCTGGAAAGACATTTTCATGTATGTAAATAGAAAGTTAGAAATTGACCTACCATTTGACGCTAAAATTATACTGTTTGGTTTCTTTTGTCCAAATATTTCAAGTAAGAAAGTTTTTGTTGTAAATTTAATACTACTCTTAGCCAAATTTTACATCCACAGCTGTAAATTCTCCTTGCTAAAACCTAGATTTATAGTGTTTTCTAATTATATTTCCTCTTACTTATCTACTTTAAAGTATTGTACTAATGCAAAAGCTTTAAAAACTAAAACGATCTGTAACGAATTTCTGTTGTAAGCTGCCCAAGACACATTTTTGTTTTCGTTTATGTGCCTTTATTCTCTTTTGTGCTATGCATGCCTTAAGTCTCGAGCCATGTTTGACATTGTAAGTTTTTTTTGTACTTGTTTTTTTTTTATTTAAAAAAAATTTTTTTTCATAGATTTGACAGTCATTTTAAATTAACAGTAGCCTGGCCCTCGCCTTCCTGCACAGCTCCGCTCAATTCTCATTTCCCTTCACCTAGTCCGAAGTGAAGTGAAGGACAAGGGTCTGGTTTTAACCAGGCTAAATTAACAGGTAATGTGAAAAAAAAACTAAACTGATTATGCATCTTATAAAAAAAATAATTAAAATGTTTGCTGTCAGGATACAGTGGTAGTTTGGCGTAGTTTGACTCAGAACACATCAGGGGCTAGCCTGGGTAAAACCAGACCCTTGTCCTTTACTTCGCTTCGGACTAGGGTCTGGACTTTCTCCATAGAGAAACGATTCTTGCTGGAGGCGTGGCCTCTGCTGATGGCTGCTCCCCCGTGGTCTTCTGAACTTGACTTCAGCTCCGCCTCCTGCTGAATTTTCTCTCGCTGCCGTTGCATATTCTGTGTTTATATGTTAATAAAAAATAAAATAAAACCATGGATCGCTGGTCCAACACACCAGAAGACCAGAAAATCTGATGGGACTCGGGCAGCAACGAACACGAGTTTAATTCTCTCGTGACAACCTGAAGCATCAGCGGAGGGAGAGGAGGAGGAGGGAGCGAGCGATAACTTGACTTTTGGCAAAAAAACAAAAGAAAACTCCAGATAAGGGATTAAGAAGGGGAAATTAATACATTTGTGTCACATATAAAACAGTCCTGCATCGCTTTGCATCGCTTTGAATGAGAACATGCGGCTGCTCGTTGGCTGCGCGCTCCCCCGTGGTCTTCTGAACTTGACTTCAGCTCCGCCTCCTGCTGAATTTTCTCTCGCTGCCTTTGGATATTCTGTGTTTATATGTTAATAAAACGTTCTAATAAAATAAAATGAAACCATGGATCGCTGGTCCAACACACCAGAAGACCAGGAAATCTGATGGGACTCTTTAATTCTCTCGTGACAACCTCAGTCATTTCCTTGTTCATTTCACTCAGCGGAGGGAGAGGAGGAGGGAGCGAGCGATCACTTGACTTTTGGCAAAAAAACAAAAGAAAACTCCAGATAAGAGATTAAGAAGGGGAATTTAACACATTTGTGTCAAATATAAAACAGTCCTGCATCGCTTTGCATCGCTTTGAATGAGAACATGCGGCTGCGCGCTGGCTCTGGCTGCGCGCTGGGACAGGTGGCACTCAGCGGAGAGGAGGAGGGGAGGAGGGAGCGATAACTTGACTTTTGGCCAAAAAAACAAAAGAAAACTCCAGATAAGGGATTAAGAAGGGGAAATTAATACATTTGTGTCACATATAAAACAGTCCTGCATCGCTTTGCATCGCTTTGAATGAGAACATGCGAATGCTCGCTGGCTGCGCGCTGGGACAGGTGGGGGCGTGGGTTAGGGGCCAAAAACTCCACCCCTTCTGTTCTCTGATTGGTCCGGTCAAAAATCAGCCGGAGAAATCGTTGTCTATGGGCAGGGGCGTAACTTTAGGTCTAACATTGGGGGGGTTGTGATTAACAATAAACACGAAAAAATTGTACACTATACGCTTCAGTGTTTAATACGCGTCATCTCTTCTTCTTCTTCTTCTTCGATGGTGTTTACTGGCAGTTTACAAACTCAGTGCATTACCGCCATCAACTGGACGGAGATGTAATTCAAGAGTCTACTTTCAACAAAAAATAAATAAATTAATTAATTAATTAATTAAAATAAAATTAAATCCTTTCAGCTAATTTTGTAACTTTCAAATATTTAACAAATGCTTTAGTTATAACCTGTGACTGATTTTTCTTCAATAAAGTAACCATTGTCACCGAACTCCCCATTACCCTTTCCAGTGCCTTCCTCTCTTTATTATATTTCTTACAATAAATCAACACATGTTCCACTCCTTCCAGTACCCCACAATTAGAGCAGTCACCTGATGGATGTTTTCCTATTATCTTTAGACCACTATTTAATGTAGTGTGCCCAATCCTCAACTTAATCCATACTTCCTCTCTCCTAGACATGAAACTACTATCGTCACTTAGGAGTACCTCCTTCTGTATGTTATGTAAATGTCTTCCTCTTTCCTCTAAATCCCACCTCTCCTGCCACATATCATTTATTTTATCTTTAACAATTATTTTTATTTCTGCTTTACTTAATGGGACATCATATTCAATTTCTCTTGCTGTATACGCGTCATCTCCACGCGACGCGTCAGCTTTGTCCTGATCAAGATGGCGGCGACAGGACCCAGCTAGTACGAAGAACTTCACAAAGAAACACGGTAAAAACAATTATTTCTTTGCGAGAAAAAATATATTACTAAGCTGACTTTATAGAAGACGTGTTCTTGAGTTTAACTAAATGTTCAAATCGGCTGGATTTAAAAAAAAAAGTTCGCTGATTTTTATGCAGGCGCCAGGCGGGTCAAACCGGACGCTTTCTTTCTTTAAATTTAGCTAAATAAACGCTTAAAAATATACAGTATTTCTTCGCTGACTTATGGGTGATAGTAGACGTACTCCTGAGTTTGACGAAATGTTCAAATCAGCTGGATTTAAAAAAAAAAAAGTTCGCTGAATTTTATGCAGGCGCCAGGCGGGTCAAACCGGAGCTTTGTTTCTTTAAATTTAGTTAAATAAACGCTTAAAAAATATATTTCTTACCTCACTACAGCAGATGGGCTCCTGAGCTGAACCAAATGTGAAATCAGCTTGATTTAAAAATCCGCGGTGTGGTTTATGAGTGGTATCTTGCAAACAAAAACAGCGAACCTCACAGCTAATAGCAGCTACATCCATAGCAAGGGGCGGGCAGCGACAGAGTCAGTCCGACCAAAGGAGGCCTTTTTCGAACACATGCATGTAGAAACTTCTGGGCAACTTCATGAGCAGCTCCGTGACTCACGTGACTTCCTGTAGCCGGTGAGATGGGTGATACCAAATTATTTGCAGGGGAGGGGGTCAGTCCTCAGGGAGTTTGTTAAAAACATGCAGCAATTTTACTAAAAAATTTGAATGAATAAAGAAAATCAATTATTGATGTAAGATATGTATAATGACGAAATGATTTCATTTTATTGGGGGGGTTAAATGACCGGATCAAATTATTGGGGGGGTCAAAACCCCCCTAACCCCCGTGTAAATTACGCCTATGTCTATGGGAGAAGTCCCAGACTGAGCAGTGAAGGGAAATGAGAATTGAGCGGAGCTGTGCAGGAAGGCGAGGGCCAGGCTAATCAGGTGCTTGAAAAGATGAGAAATCATTAGAATATAATTTTATTTCACTTTTATACTACATGTATTAGATCAGGGCTCTGCAACTACGGAGCCCCTAAGGGACATGGGGAGAAAATAAAAATAAAAAATCCTGAGAAACTTTCTCGGGAATCGGGATCCTGAGAAATTAAGTCGGGATCCCGAGAAACTAAGTCGGGATCCTGACTTAGTTTCTCAGGAATCTGTTTTTTTTTCTCTCCCCATGTCCCTTTAGGGGCTCCGTAGAAATCTGTGGATCTGGAAAAACTTTATTTTGTGGAAAAGGGGCCGGGAATGGTTGTTTAGATTAAAAAAGTTGTGCAGGACCAAGCCTTTCAGCTGCTGTACATGTGCACCCCCTGCTGGCTGAATTGTCTAATAGCTTCTTCCTTGCATGGATTTAGGCACAAAAACTAATGATTTTATAATTCTTAATAATAAATGAGTTTAAATAAAAACGTGATATATGCTTTGCACATTAAGATAAATTTACTACTGTGCCTAACAGATCTTTTATAAGTAACTTTTTTTAAAATCTAACATCGTTATTTTGCTCCAAAGTGACATGTACAAGACATGACTGAACTCCTCATAAGACATGGTATTTATGGATTTAGTCCTGCTTCTGTACTGCGTCAGAAAATAAAATTTACCAGTACTCGCATTTAAAAAATGACTCAAGACAAATTTAAATCTTTTTTTAGGATTTCACCCATCCATTATCTCTACCCACTACTTCTTTACCAGTTGCAGGGGTCATGGATGTCTGTGTCCAGTGTCCATCAGTTATTGTGGAGAGGTGGAGGACACCATGGACAGGTCAAAGTCCATCAGAGGGACACACAAAGACAAATCAGACAACCATTCACACTCTCTCACTTACACCTGGACAATTTAGAGATATCAGTTAGCCTAACCTTTGTTTCTGGTCTGTGGGGGGATTTTGTTTTTAGACTTGATTTAATAAGAAGTGTATTTTTTAGAGATAAAGAGCAGTTCAGCTTCTTTTAAATTAAATTTTAGCATTGTTAGACATGCTTTAATATTGTTTTGTTCACCTTAGTGGGAGATGACACAATTTTGTAGATTCGTTCACCATAAGCCATGCCTTCAGAGAACATGACCTTATCTTGCTTTTGATTGGAGAGCGCCCATGCTGCTGCTTCTCTGAACCGAGACCGTGGGAGGTCGTTCTGCCCTGGAAGAGAAGTACATGAGTCAGCATTCAAACACTGATGCCTCAGTGCTGTTAACCAGCCAGTCTGCTGTGACTCCTTCATGAAGCCACCGGTGATGTTACTTTCAAAACACAAAATGCGAGTGAGCGCTGTCATCATTCCTGTCTGTTTTGCCCAAGCCCTCCTGCAAAGACCAAAAATCACTGATGCATGTACCGGAAAGGCCCTGGTCGTCAGTTAAAGAGTCAAGTTTCACATCTCATTCCTGTAGTTTCAGGCACACCCTTAAAAAAGTCAAGTGGTCTCAAGTCTTGTCCTTTGTGATTCACCGTTTTACAGTACACTTTTAAAGCCAACTGATCCATATACTATTTACTTTAGTTTAGGGTTTTGACTGTGGAGGTAAAAGTCTAGGAGAGTAAAATCAGAGAAGACCAAATGGTGAAAGTTGAGGAAGGACGAATGTTGTGAAGAGTTCAGAGAGGAGCAGTTAAAGGCAAAGAGCTTCAAGATGACTGGGTCAGAAACCTGGTGGTGGAATAGTGAAGTGGAGGAAGCTATTCAGAGAAAAGTTAGCCAAGAAGAAATATGATAGTGAGAGGACTGAAGAGGAATACAAGGAGATGAGCAAAGCGAAAGATTAGTGAGGCTGAAGTTCAGAAAGCTCTGAAAAGGATGAAGAAGGGGAAGGCTGTAGGACCTGATGACATACCAGTGGAGGTTTGGAAATGTCTTGGAGAGATGGCAGTGAGGTTTTTGACTCAAACGTTTAATGGAATATTTGAGGGTGAGAAAATGCCTGAGGAATGGAGAAGAAGTGTGCTGGTTCCCATTTTTAAGAACAAGGGTGATGTACAGAGGTGTAGCAACTACAGAGGAATTGAGTTGATGAGCCACATGATGAAGATCTGGGAGAGAGTTGCAGACGCAAGATTTAGACAAGAGGTGACTATCTGTGAGCAGCAGTATGGTTTCATGCCAAGAAAGAGCACCAGATATGGCATTTTTGCTTTGAGGATGTTGATGGAGAAGTACAGAGAGGGTCAGAAAGAACTCCATTGTGTGTTTGTGGATTTAGAAAAAGCATATGCAGGGTGCCAAGAGTAGGTGTGGTATTGCATGAGGAAATCTGGAGTGGCAGAGAAGTATGTTAGACTGGTACAGGACATGTATGAGGACAGCAGGACAGTGGTGAGATGTGCTGTAGGAGTGACAGATAGTTTCAAGGTGGAGGTGGGATTGCATCAAGGATCGGCTCTGAGCCCCTTCTTGTTTGCTCTGGTGATGGACCGACTAACAGATGAGGTCAGGCAGGAATCCCCATGGACTATGATGTTTGCAGATGACATTGTGATCTGTGGTGAGAACAGGGAACAGTGGAAGAGAACTTGGAGAGGTGGAGGTATGCACTTGAAAGAAGAGGAATGAAAGTCAGCCGTAGTAAGACAGAGTACATGTGTGTGAATGAGAGGGAGGCCAGTGGAACAGTGAGGCTACAAGGAGCAGAGGTCACAAAGGTGCAGGACTTCAAGTACTTGGGGTCCACTGTCCAGGAAAATGGGGAATGTGGTAAAGAGGTGAAAAAGAGAGTCCAGGCAGGATGGAGTGGATGGAGAAAAGTTTCAGGAGTGATTTGTGACAAAAAGGTGTCAGCAAAGGTCAAAGGAAAAGTTTACAAGACAGTGGTGAGACCAGCTATGTTGTATGGTCTGGAGACAGTGGCATTGACAAAAAGACAGGAGAAAGAACTGGAAGTAGCAGAAATGAAGATGCTGAGGTTCTCCTTAGGAGTGACAAGGATGGATAAGATCAGGAATGAGATCATCAGAGGTACAGCACATGTTGAACAACTGGGAGATAAAGTTAGGGAGGCCAGACTGAGATGGTTTGGACATGTCCAGAGGAGGGACAGTGGGTATATTGGTAGAAGGATGTTAGAAATGCAGCTGCCAGGAAAAAGACACAGAGGAAGGCCAAAGAGGAGATATATGGATGCAGTTAGAGAGGACATGAAGGTAGTTGGAGTGAGGACAGAGGATGCAGAGGACAGAGTGAGGTGGAGGAGGATGACTCGCGACACCTGAAAAGGGAAAAGCCGAAAGAAGAAGAAGAAGAAAGAAGATTTATTTTATATTTCAATTTATTCCTGCCGATGTTTTCACTGTGCTTGTTGTTTGCTTTTACACAATCTCCGTGATATGTTTCTTGCTGTGAAGTGTCCTTGGGTCCTGAAAGGCGCTTTTAAATGAAATGATTACGTAATTTCCGCCCTGTTATACGCGTCGCGTATGTTGCGTGTCACCGCCCTGCTGCATATGGCGGCCACCGGAGCGTGCACGGAAAGACTTTAACAAGATTAACACGTAAAAACAATTATTTGTTTGCTGAAAATGATAGCAAAAGTGTTTCTGAGCTAGACCTTTCCTTAATAAATTCACGTAATGGTCAAATCTGGTGGATTTAAATTGTTTCGCTTTGACGTCTTCCAAACGGTCGCATTAATTATAAATAAATCGAATTTGATCTCAAACATCTCCTACAGCTAATACGTTGTAAATGTCCATCCAGTGATTACTTTCTGTAAGTTTCATCAAAATCTGTTGTGTGGTTCATGAGCTATTTTACTAACAAACACTACAGACCTAGCCTGGCCCTCGCCATTCCTACGCAGCTCCGCTCAATTCTATTTTCCCTTCACGAAGCGAAGTGAAGGACAAGGGTCTGGTTTTAACCAGGCTAGTTCAGACCTACCTCCAGAGATCAGGAGGCCGGGCTGTGACAGAGTGAGTCCGAGTAGAGGAGGCTTTTTTCGGACACATGAGCTGGGAACGGTCGGTGGACCCTATCGGCCGAAAGTGCTCCATTTTTTTTCAGAATGAATGGAAACATAATAATAATAATAATAATAATAATAATAATAATAATAATAATAATAATAATAATAATAATAACAATAATAATAATAATAATCATCATCATCATTTTATTTAAAAGCGCCTTTCAGGACGCCCAAGGAAACGGTCATATCTTAGCCAAAAATTGGTCTAAAAATATGGGAAAAAATCCATAAATATGTCGCTTCGTCCTATAAGTCGCAGGGCATGAAAATTAGTAAAAAAATCTGCAACTTATAGGCCAAAAAATATGGTATTATTATTATAAACGTAGATGTTTAACAACCTGTTAAAATACACCAAAATGCAGGAAATCACATATACCGCAAATATTCAGAATTTTATGGGGAATACCCCCCCCCACACACACACACAAGCTCGCCAGTCTATTTATATGGCACATCCTCTATTCAACCTCTGCTCGACTGCCTGGGTGACATCAGGGACTGGATGGCTTTAAATTTCTTAAGTTTTAATGATAAGAAGTCTGAAGCCATATTGTTCCTTCCCAATGTCACAATCTCGAACCACTGCATTGACCTTTCTGCTCTACCCCTGTCTGAAAAACAAAAGTCACAAATCTGGGAGTGATAATGGATCCTTCCATGAAACTCAACAGTCATGTAAACATGATAAATCCTGTTTTTTCCAGCTGAGGTGACTGTCTAAGCTGAAGCCCATATTATCCAAAAATAACCTGGAGACAGTAATTCATGCATCTAGGCTTGATCACTGCAATTCACTCCTGTTTGGTATCAGTCAGACCACCATTGCAAGACTACAACTGGTCCAGAACTCAGCAGCCCGATTTTTAACCAGTACAGGCAAAAGAGAGCACATCACACCAGTCTTGGCCTCCCTGCACTGGCTACCGGTTCATCTTCGTATTCAAAATCCTCCTCTATGTCTACAAATCGCTGAACAGTCTCGCCCCCGCCTATCTCTCGGATTTGATACACCCATATACCCCACCACGTGCTCTGAGGTCAGCGGACCAGGTACTTTTAAGAGTTCCAGGGACTCGTCTTAAACGCAGAGGTGACAGGGCGTTCTCTGTAGCAGGACCAAGACTTTGGAACGAGTCTTGGGCAGGCCCCTCCCTCTCGGTGTTCAAATCCCGTCTGAAGACCCATTATTATTCTGTCGCTTTCAACACCAGCTGATCTGTGTTTGGTTGTTTTATTTATGATCTGCAATGTTCCTATGTCTATTTTTCTGTACTTCATTGTGTGTGTTGCCTGTTGTTTGTTTTGTTTGTACAGCACTTTGGTTGGCCTTGTCGCTGTTTAAAGTGCTCTATAAATAAAGTGGTATGGTATTTGCGTTCCAGCTTAGCCTGGTTAAAACCAGACCCTTGTCCTTCACTTCGCTTTGTACTAGGGTCTGGGACTTCTCTCATAGACAAGGATTTCTCCGGTAGATTTTTGACCGGACCAATCAGAGAACAGAATGTGGATTACTGGACCAATCAGAGAACAGAAGGCGGAGTTTTGAACGACGTCGACTGACGTCGTCAGTTAAAATGGCTGCCGCCACGAAGGAATTTTCATGAAAACAAGGTAAAAAAACTATTATTTCTTTGCTGAGAAAAAATATATTTCTTAGCTGACGTTATATCAGAAGTGTTCCTGAGCTTAACAGTTCCTAAATCAATTCACGAAATGGTCAAATCTGCTGGATTTAAATAGTTTCGGTTTGACATTTTCCAAACAGCCTCGGGTGCGCTACGAAAATAAATGATAAAAAATCGAATTTTATCTCAAATGTTTCATCTAGGCCAACAGTCAGTAAATTAGAGCCATATAATTACACACTGGTAGCAGAAAAAATATCCACCGAGTGGTTTCTGAGCTATTTATCTGATAGCCTGGACCTCGCCAGGCTAAACTAACAAAACTCCGCCTTCTGTTCTCTGATTGGTCCGGTCAAAAATCTACCGAGAAATCGTTTGTCTATGAGAGAAGTCCCAGACCCTAGTCCAAAGCGAAGTGAAGGACAAGGGTCTGGTTTTAACCAGGCTAGTTCCAGCTTAGATCTGTTTACAAATTAAGCCATGGGCCTGTCCCCCAAAGTTTCATGATCTTAGCTACGCCCCTGAACAGAATTTTGCTTTAAGTGAACACTGGTTTGTCCTCAAAAGGAACCTAAATGTAAAAGTCTGGATGTTTGTGTCTGCTGAAAGTGGGGGACCTTTTTAATTTATTTTTGTTTTGTGTGTTGATTGTTGAATGAGACGCAGGCTGGTGATGTGGTGATGCACCGGCAGAAGGCTCCTCCCTCCGTCTCCGCCTGGCTGCTGTCCTGTCCTGTCATCGCTCTCTGGGTGTGGTTTTTCGGCAGCAGCGGGGGTACAGTACCGTTAGCAGCTGAATCAGTCCAACTTCAAGGCGAAACAAAGAGCGACTCTCCTCCCAGGAGCTCAGGCTTAAAAACACTCGAGCTGCACGGTCTGAACCGGGAGGGCGTTTGTTCTGATGGGAGAAAGTTTTCTGCCGAACTAGTCGTTTACGAACTTTTTTTTTTTTTTTTTTTTACATAAAAGCCGGACTAAAAGAAGGGAAAGATGCCGAAAACGGTAAGACTGGCTGAATATGAGCGTTTTGGCCCTGGCCTTTGTTTCACCTCCTGTCTGCTGAATATTAAAGCTAACGGTGTTTTTTTGAATCGCATCAACTGCTACTTTCCGTTAAGTGTGTGCGCGTGCGCGCTCGTTGCCTTTGGTTCACTCAAATTAGCGCCTCTTTTTTTTTTTTTTTAACAAACCCTTAATCCAAACTCAAGGCTTGAAAAACGAATTTAAATGCGTCATTATGAAGGTAAATCCGCAGCCTTGAAATCTCGCTTTTTGTTTTTTTTAAGGGAGGAGAGGTTCAGCGGAAGTGTGGCCTGTAGTAGCCTCTAAGCTAGCCACTAAGCTAGCCCTGCTTTTACAGCCAGGCCTCCTTTTTTTTAACAAGAAGGGGTTTAAACCCTCTTTCAGGCCAGATGTGCTGCCCGAACCACAGGAAAAATCAGGGCCCACTTTACTCTCAGTGTAATAATCTGAGCTGTGGATGAAAAGGTCCCAAGAACCCACACTTTACTGAAATTCTGCAGGGGTCTGGTCATGTTCTGCACAAAGGGGGCAACACAAAGACCAGTCTGTTGTGCAGACAGCTGTACAGGAAGAAGAGGCAAAGCTGTCATTTCTGCTCACATCTTCATCACTGGATGAAGATGGGTTCAAACCCACCCTTCCTCTGATGAAGACTTTTGGCCACATCACACCTTTTGTAAATTACAAAGATTTTCAGCACATTTTCGCACAAGATAACAACATCTCTCTGAATTACCTCATCTTGGAAACCTAATTTGACTCTGACCATACCAGATTGATGAGCTAATCAGAGCAGAGTGCCAAGACCAAAGTGGATCACTGAAAACTCAAACCTTGGATGGTTCATGGCACTGCTGTTTTCTGAACGTTTACTTTGTCAGTTTTGCACCCTGGAAGGGGGAAAAAAAATATAAAAATATATTCAACCTTTATTTATACAGGTTAATCTCATTGAGCCTCGGGGACCCATTTACAAGAGACATGTAAATGTTTGTGTACATTAGTGCTGGGCGATATGGAAAAAATCATATATCACGATATGGACTTTTTTATATCACAATAACGATATATATCACAATATATACAACACAATGTATGTGTGTGTGTGTGTGTGTGTGTGTGTGTTGTGTGTGTGTGTACAGAAAAAATTTGGACCAAAGTAGAAAAGGAGTTTCTACTTTGGTCCAAATTTTTCCTGCAGGTGGCGGTAAAACAACGGCTGCTAATAAAACACACGAAGAAGAAATCCGCTCTGGAAGCTGGAGTAAACAAGGCAAGAAACAGAAAAGAGAAAACGTTGCGTTTGATTCCGGTTCTGTTGTGTCTCTGGTCTGTTTTGTATTGGTTAACTGGACCCGAGTTCGGACTCGGTTGGACTCTGGGTTCGTGTCCTCTGGACCCATTTTGTCTCCGAGTTTCAGCGGAGCGAAATAATGGAAGCTAACAAGGTGAGCTTCCCCCTCTTTTTGGTAAAAGTTCTTCTTCTTGGGCTGCCTGAGCAGCTGTTTCTCCTTGTTGTGACACCGGTTGAGATGCTACTTCATGCCTCTGCATCTCTGTTGCTCTCGAGTTTAACAACGTAAAGCATGTGTCGCAAACCTGCGCGTGCGTCAAACATAAAGCAGTGCAGTCATCTAGCAAAACCACAATATGAAGCTTCTTTGCGACAGTTATTTTTTATTCTTATTTATCACGATAGAGACTTATTTATCACGATAGAGACGATAGAAGGAAAGTAGCACGATAGGCACGTTTCTATCGTCCCCACAATATATACTGTATTGTCATATCGCCCAGCACTAGTGTACATGGTAGTAGAGTCATGGGAAAGTACATGAACATATACAGTATAGGACTGCGATTTGATTCAAAAAGATTATTGATGCATTTTGCTTGTCTGGGAACTTTAATAACCATGGTGCTCTTTTACACAAATAAACACGACATATTTATATATTTTCATGCCCAATATAGAAAACACATGTCATTAAGCCCTGTTTATTAAACAGGCTGCTCCAACAATTGGCATAGATGCTAGCTTAACATTGAAAACACCATAGAAAAACTAATATGATTAGCATTGTGTTTATGACTTGATATTGTTTTGCACTAAAAAATGTCTACAAGTCTATTACTAAAGACATGTTATATTAACTTCAGCTGTGATTGACGGACATATTCGTCAGGTTTCATTGAGGACAAGCTGAAAAAGATGATAAACGCAGCTTTACTGCAACATGTTTTCTCTACAGAAGCTACTGGAACTTGATTAGGAGAGATGGCACCGTGCTTCAACTACCGTATTTTCTGGTGTATAGGTCGCATTGTCCAATTATCACCAATAGACTGGATAAATCCCTAGATAGGTCGCACCGGCGTATAGGTCGCACTGGCGTATAGGTCGCACCTACGTTTAGCTCTGCTGCAAATGTCTGCCACATGAGCGCACAGCAAGGCTTTTAAGAAGATTAACACTTAAAAACAATTATTTGTTTGATTAAAAATTACAGCAAATATGTGTCTGAGCTGAACTTTTCCTTAATAAATGAACGTAATTGTGAAATGAGCTGGATTTAAAAATTTGTTTCGCCGAAAGTGATAACAAGCCATATACTGTATAGGTCGCACCGGTGTATAGGTCGCAGGCCTTGAAAAACCCCATAAAAAGGTGCGACCTATACACCGGAAAATACGGGTACTCTGTTTTTAAGCTGCAGCACAGGTTAACAATAACAAAATCCATTTTTAATATTGGTTACTCGATTCAGAACCTTGCATGTCTGTGATGTGATGCAACTTAAAATAAATTTTACCCTCTACCGATGATGACCTATGGATTTATACGTAAAGGCTTTGAATCATCGTATGAAATTGTTGCTAATGTAAAAGTTTATAAGATGGTAAAACATTTGATTGTCTTTGAATAAGACTGCGAAATAGATGGCACACTTACGGTGGTGTTTTTATTCAAACCACTATTATTGGCTACATTTATTGTATAATTTGCATTTCCTATGCAAACCATGTAGAAGATAAAACTTTAGTTGAAATGGTTCCCTGTTCTTACCTGCTCCCTTCCTGTAGTATTGTTTCACCTGGAATAAAATATTAGGCATTGTTACCTCTGACATAAACGTTACACACCTATTTGTTGGTCAGCTATGATAAGAATTTACTGCTGGCCTTTAATGTCTCTGAACTTTTAACTCTAGAAATCATCATGTTTGAAGTATAGTACAGTATATACATTTAAGCTTTAATATATTATTAGACTTGAACAAGCCTTAATCCAAGTGTTTTCTGGGCTGACGTCAGACATTTTTACATTTTGCTATAAGGCCGGTGGAGAGTTGATGATCTCAGCAGCGTCAGATCTGCAACATTTCTGCAGTAACAGGAACCTCGAACACCTCAGGACTTGCTGTTTGATCGGCGTAGAGAAGGTGCAGCTGTGTTGTTGAGACTGTAGCCAGCTTGTTATAAAGAGGGAACTAATGGTGGGCTGGATAGATGGTAAAGCGGAAGCAGCAGGTTTCGGAGGTGTATTAATAACCATTGTGTGATTTGTATCCATTGAGTTTCATTTTCACAGATGACTTCAAGCACGATAAATAGATTCACCTGACGAAGGTGACGTTTCTTCAGATTCAAACCCTGCTTCTACACCCGGTGGTCGGTTTCCTTTTTTTAAAAACTTGTGGCGCCGTGCTCAATCAGCAGACGAAAGGGAACGACAGAGGGAAGTGAGATGAACTTTTTCAGGGCACGGACCAGAATTCACTCCACGGTCAGTGAAGGTTAAGCTTCTCCACTATAGCCGACTCAAAACACAGGAAGTGCACAGCTTATTAAAAGTTTTTCAGGGCGCTGCTTTAGTTCTCTAGTTTTTCCAAAACAAGCTTCATTTAAAAAAAAAATAATCCTGTTCTTATACATTTCACAATCTCGGTCTTTGCTGGACTGCTCTTGGCCGTGCTTCAGTTTCCCAAGGAAGTCATGTAGTGACTCAAGGTTTCTGCACTTACATNAGGAGACCAATTTTTGAAGCTTTTCAGGTGGAATTCTTCCCCATTCTTGCTTGATGTACAGCTTAAGTTGTTCAACAGTCCGGGGTCTCCGTTGTCGTATTTTACGTTTCATAATGCGCCACACATTTTCAATGGGGGACAGGTCTGGACTGCAGGCAGGCCAGGGGAGGACCCGCACTCTTTTGCTACGAAGCCACGCTGTTGTAACACGTGCAGAATGTGGCTTGGCATTGTCTTGCTGAAATAAGCTGGGGCGTCCATGAAAAAGACGTCGCTTGGATGGCAGCATATGTTGCTCCAAAACCTGTATGTACCTTTCAGCATTAATGGTGCCTTCACAGATGTGTAAGTTACCCATGCCTTGGGCACTAATGCACCCCCATACCATCACAGATGCTGGCTTTTGAACTTTGCGCCTATAACAGTCCTGATGGTTCTTTTCCTCTTTGGTCCGTAAGACACGACGTCCACAGTTTCCAAAGACAATTTGAAATGTGGACTCATCAGACCACAGAACACTTTTCCACTTTGCATCAGTCCATCTCAGATGAGCTCGGGCCCAGCAAAGCCGGCGGCGTTTCTGGATCTTGTTGATGAATGGCTTTTGCTTTGCATAGTAGAGCTTTAACTTGCACTTACAGATGTAGCGACGAACTGTAGTTACTGACAGTGGTTTTCTGAAGTATTCCTGAGCCCATGTGGTGATATCTTTTACACACTGATGTCGGTTTTTGATGCAGTACCGCCTGAGGGATCGAAGGTCACGGGCATTCAATGTTGGTTTTCGGCCTTGCCCCTTACGTGTAGTGATTTCTCCAGATTCTCTGAACCTTTTGATGATATTACGGACCGTAGATGGTGAAATTCCTAAATTCCTTGCAATAGCTCGTTGAGAAAAGTTGTTCTTGAACTGTTCGACAATTTGCCCACGCATTTGTTCACAGAGTGGTGACCCTCGCCCCATCCTTCTATGTGGATGACTGAGCATGTCAAGGAAGCTGCTTTTATACCCAATCATGGCACCCACCTGTTCCCAATTTGCATGTTCACCTGTGGGATATTCCAAATAAGTGTTTGATGAGCATTCCTCAAATTTCTCTGTCTTCTTTGTCACTTGTGCCAGCTTTTTTGAAACATGTTGCAGGCATCAAATTCCAAATGAGCTAATAATTGCAAAAAATAACAAAGTTTACCAGTTCGAACGTTAAGTATGTGGTCTTTGCAGTGTGTTCAATTGAATATAGGTTGAAAAAGATTTGCAAGTCATTGTATTCTGTTTTTATTTGCGATTTCCACAACGTGCCAACTTTTCTGGTTTTGGGCTTGTAAAGAGGGAACTAATGGTGGGCTGGATAGATGGTAAAGCGGAAGCAGCAGGTTTCGGAGGTGTATTAATAACCATTGTGTGATTTGTATCCATTGAGTTTCATTTTCACAGATGACTTCAAGCACGATAAATAGATTCACCTGACGAAGGTGACGTTTCTTCAGATTCAAACCCTGCTTCTACACCCGGTGGTCGGTTTCCTTTTTTTAAAAACTTGTGGCGCCGTGCTCAATCAGCAGACGAAAGGGAACGACAGAGGGAAGTGAGATGAACTTTTTCAGGGCACGGACCAGAATTCACTCCACGGTCAGTGAAGGTTAAGCTTCTCCACTATAGCCGACTCAAAACACAGGAAGTGCACAGCTTATTAAAAGTTTTTCAGGGCGCTGCTTTAGTTCTCTAGTTTTTCCAAAACAAGCTTCATTTAAAAAAAAAATAATCCTGTTCTTATACATTTCACAATCTCGGTCTTTGCTGGACTGCTCTTGGCCGTGCTTCAGTTTCCCAAGGAAGTCATGTAGTGACTCAAGGTTTCTGCACTTACATCAGTTCCTTTCCGGTAATTTCCTCGCCTGCAGCCTTATAAGGACTTTCACATCACAGGCTGGCTGGTCTCCTCCCTGCTTCCCCCCACGAGCTCCTCAGAAGCCATTCTCCTCTTCAGATTGCATTAGCAGCACAGCACATACAGAACTCACTGTATTCATGTGTTCATCAGCCTAATCAATGACTTTACAACAATTGCATTGTTGTATTTAAATTTGTTATCTATGATTACATTTTGTTCACCTACTTCTACAGAAATTATTACTAAAATACTTCCATTTAAAAATAACGTTAGCCTTTAAACATAAAAACAAACGAGAGAAATGCATTTTCTGTAAAAATGCAGTGTGAAATGCTTATTGCTGAATGATTTTTATTGAAAGCTGCTGAAGAAGCCGAAACCAGCTGAAAAGATTTCATCGCTAAACTGGAAATGCGAGTTGAATTTGAAAAGCTGACATTTGCTAAAAGCAAAAGCTGAATAGAGCAGAAATGTAGCAGAAAGGAGCATAATAAGCGGAAATAGGCAGAGAAAGGCTGCATAGATTACAAAAAATATCTGGAATTAGCAACAAAAAAACAAAAAAAACTGAAATGAGTGTAACAATGTGAACTTATTAGAAATATGCTCTAAGCAGAAATTAAAAAAAGAAACAACAAGAAAAAGGTTAAAAATGGCAGAAAAATATATAAAAAAGTAGCTGAAAAACAGAAAAATGCTGAATTTAGCTGAACTTAGCAGAAAGAAGCTGAAAATAACAGAATTGAAACAAAAATTGAAAGGAGCAGTAAAAGGTTTCAAACAGCACAAAGAGTTTGAAGGATGTGAGGAGAGCTCCATTCATTTTCAATGAGAAAAACATGGCCGACAAAGATAAATATATCAAAGTTAAAGTGGCACAAACGCCACAACTTACAGCAGGAATGTCCTGAACGAGCTGAACGTTTTGATGGATGAATTGTTGAAATAGAACAAAATTGCTGAACGAGTTGTGTGCCGAAAAAACGTACAGAAGAAAAGCGGATCTCAGTGATGAGAATGATTTAAAAACGTACACACGATGAAAAGCCGAGGACTCTTTGGAGAGATGCACATCTTCTGCTGTTGACAATTTTTAAATTGTAGCCATTTTGGTCAAACCATTTTCAGTCTCGTGCTGTGTTGTGAGCTGTCATACAGTATGTGTTGTTCATGACTCTCAGCTACTACCACATCAGTTTTTAGCTTGATATCTAAACTTGACTGAATTGTAGCCATGTTTGTTATGGCTACAGTAATTTGGATTAGCTGTCGCTGGCATTTCAAACTGGATGGACGTTGTAGATGTACATCCTGTGATGTCTTTCTAAGGTTTCATCAAAATTTGCCAAGTCAATCAGTAGATATTTTACTAACAGGCAAATATGGTTGACTGTAGCAGATAATGTTAATGTTATAAGCAGACATTTTGAGTAAACACTTGGGAGTGTGTGTGTGAAAGGAGTGGACACATCTATCACTTTAGATTTGAGCACAATATCTGTAAAGCTGACTGGGTCATAGTCATATTTGTGTTTTCCAAAGTGAGTTGCGTGCGGCAGCCATCTTGAATCCAGCTGGATCTAAAAGTTAATCAGGCGTAGAGGTACACGCAGTGACTATTTCCTGCAAGTTTCTTTAATATTCAGCCATTGATTTTTTTTGGGTAGATTTTTGCTAACAGACAGACTTGGATTTTTGCTAACAGACAGACTTGGAAAGTTACCAGTAAAATTACAAAGTATTACACAATCTACCAGTATTAGCCCTCAAAATACAGATGGTTTGTCAGAGTCAGCTACTACCACACCAAACTAGGTCTGTAAAATTCACAGATGTAAAGACGTGTGTGTGTGTTTAAGGTTAGTTGTTGACAGCCATTTTGAATCAGGATGACCCCACAAGTTAATCAGTTATGTTGTGTTGTTTATTTGTTACGTGTATGCAGGTTAACTCAAGGTCAACAATGCAAATTGCATTGTTGACTCCGTCATGTTTACGTTTCATCAGCGTGGTTCAATGCAATGAAACGTTCAGGATGAGAAGACCCGAGATGTAGATGTAAATTCAAAGATTACTTTATGCAAGTTTCAATAAAACCTGCCCTGTTGTTCACTAGATGAAAACATATTTGACTTTAATACTAAAGGTCTTGTATAATTTCCAACTCATTTAGCCAGGGCTGCAGTTTATGGAAGCCATTGTGTCTCATATTTCAAATTAAAATGGATTAATAGAAATGCTTTTTAGTTTCCAAATAAAGCAGCACATTTTGACTCATAAATATTTATGAGACAAAAAAGGCAGCTTGACTTTGAAATGAAAAAGCATTTCTGCTATTTCATTTTAATTTTCAAAATGGACATTTCAAAATGAATTTTGGTCCCTTTTTACTAGGACATATTTTCAAAATTAAATGTTAAACCTTATTTTATTTATCATTTTAATTAATTTACAAATTGAGCAGTCTCGAAGAAGAAAATGAAAATGCAGTTTGGATTACTGTATTCATTTTAAATTTTATTTACGAGTCAAAATGTGCTGCTTTATTTGGAAACTAAAAAGCATTTCTATTAATCCATTTTAATTTGAAATATGAGACACAATAGCTTCCATAGCAGTTTGCTTTCTTACGTTCTGACATTCTATTTGGGATCATGTCAGTGTTGATGCAGCAGGTTGTTTTAGGTCCAGATGAAGACACTTGTCAAAACTCACCAGCTCAGCCCAGTGCAGGTTGGAGGACGGGAGTCGTGTTTGTCGTTGGAAGTGACAGACTTTTTAACGAGTGTGTCTATGGAGACGTGGTGAATGAAAAGAACTGGAGGTATGCAGGCAGCAGATTAAACGGGTCTGCGGGATACATAGCACAGCAGATTAGGGTTGCGAAGAGCTGAAGGTGGTGGAAAAACTTCAATCAAAACTTGTGGCATTTTTACTTAAATAGCTTTTTTTTTTAATATATATATTCTGCTTCAAAACTGTGAGAACATAACAATTCAAGAAGTACCGGTAAGTACTACTTTTACTTATTACAGTATTTTTGACAATTTTTACAAGCTTGTGTCGATCCATTGCAATCTAATTCATATACGGTAATCTAATCATTACCTGCATAAATAAAGCTCGAATGAAAGTCACACCATGTTCCAGTGTGGTAGAGTCTAAATACTGGAGAATATGAGCCTATTATATTAATTAGTCTCTTCTCATAATCAAAGTGGGCGACAAAGTCAGTGAAATTCAAACTCTAATCCACGTAAAGGAATGAAACCGTTGAGCCGGAGTTGATGTAGTTTCTGTGCGACCAAAGTGTGGGTTTAGTTTGTTTTCCAACCTCCATACTTTGACCTGCTAAAATATGAGCCGTCTTGGTTCTACGTGGAGGAACAGAAGTCGTAAAACCACGAGTATCACAAGTAGCATCTGTTCTGTACGACAAAACACTAGGCTCCCTTTTGAAAGGAAGTGTGTTAGGTAGGAAGCCATTTTAAAATTAATGTTTGGAGAGCATTTATTTCAGTTCATTTATATAGCACTAAGTCACAACAGAAGTTGTCTCAGGGCACTTTACAAAAACTATCATACAGTATAAAAGCCAATGAGTAAAAGTTCTCTATCTAAGGAAGCCAACAGATTGTGTTGAATCTTCAATTAGTCACAATCTCCCATCTTGAACAAGCATATTGGCAACAGTGGAAAGGAAAAACTCCCATTTAACAGGAAGAAACCTCCAGCAGAACCAGGCTCAGGATGAGCGGCCATCTTGCTTCAACTGGGGTTTGAGAGAACAGGAAGGAGAAACGGACAAAAACAAAATGACAGGTCCAGATGTGCTTTCTATAGGAAAAAATACAAAAAAACACATGCTAAGGATAGAAATAATTACAAATACAAACCAGTAGCAGTGTTTCAGTTAACTTGCCATGGCAGGGTGCTCATCTCATCCATGATTTTTGTTGATGTGGGGACGGAGACATGTCTGAGTGCAGCTTGTACCAACAGTTTTTGAGCAAGGGTGGGTGGGGGCGTTTAGCATGAGGCAAGAGGCGCCTTTAGCTTTTTAGCTAGAGCGCCTGTGTTGAGTGGAATTATTATGCTTTCATTTGTCAAACCCATTTTATTTTGAAAGGACACGCATTTCCTGTCACATAATTAAGAACACATGTGTATGTATATAAGGTGACGTGTCAACTGAATAAACAGTCATTCCCCTTTGTGGTGAACAAACCAGAACGCTGACTCTTGGTCATTTTATTCCTCTGTGGTGACGGTTTATCTGGACAATTGCACGCTCAGATTCCGCTGAGTGACGCTACCTGCTGACAGGTTATGGGCCCAGCAGAGCCCAGATACAGCCCAGCTAAAGCCCAGCTAAAACTCCAGGAAGAGCTCAGAATAAACCCGGAAAAGCTCTGGACAACGACAACGAGCGCGGGTGAATCTTTGGAGATTGGAGTCAATAAGGACGAGCGTTTTTGGTGAGCAACTACTGAAATGCTAACTGGCACCATGAACAAACGCGTCGTCGATTCAAGTAGCCGATGGGCGCGGCTAACCTTCGACGGAGATGAAAACAATTATGAACTGTGGGAGACGAAAGTTCTGGGACATTTCAAACTTCAAGGTCTAAAAGACACCATATTGGGAAGAAATATCGACGCAGCCACCGATTAAGAGAAAAATGGAATGGCATATGCCGAGCTGATCCAATTCCTCGATGACAAAAGTTTGTCACTCGTGATGAGAGAAGCAGCCGACGATGGTCGAAAAGCATTGAAAATACTACGAGACTACTATGCTGGAAAAGGTAAACCAAGAATCATCAGTCTTTACACTGAACTAACTTCATTGAGGAAGGAGAGCGGTGAAAGTGTGACTGAATATGTCATACGTGCAGAGACACTTATTACAGCCCTGAGAAATGCCGGGGAAATTCTTGGTGATGGTTTACTCGTGGCGATGGTATTGAAAGGACTGCCAGAGACATTTAAACCTTTTTCCGTCCATATAACACAAAGTGAATCAGATATACAGTTTGCTGAATTCAAAATAAAACTCAGGAGTTATGAAGACACTGAAAGAATGCGCATGACAGAAGCAGATGACGTCATGAAAGTGAGAACGCCACAAAACTCACAATTTTCAACAGCTGATGGAGACTACAAGAAAAATATAACATGTTTCAAGTGTGGCTTCACTGGACATAAAGCCAATGTCTGTCGCTCCAGACAGTGGTGCAGTCACTGCAGGAGCAACACACACAGTGATTCAAACTGCAGAAGGAAGCGACGGAGTGACGATGCGCGCACAGCAGTGGAGGAGGACAGGAACACAGTGAGCGACAACACGTATGCATTCCGGACGAGAGATGACAGCGTGAGACCAAATCATCAACAGAACCTCAAAACTACAGGTCTTATGGTGGACACAGGAGCGACTTCACACATCCTGAAAGAAAAGACAGCATTTAAAAAGTTTGATGAACATTTCCAGTCAACAACACATTGTATCGAGTTGGCTGATGGTACCAGATGTAACGGAGTGGCTGAAGGAAGAGGAGACGCAGAAGTACTTTTGATGGACAGCAGGGGACGACAACACAGAATATTACTGAAAGGAGCATTGTACATCCCTACATTTCCACAGAACATCTTTTCTGTGAGGGCCGCAACAACGAATGGAGCCACCATCATCTTCACGGAAGGGAGAAATATTCTTCAACACAGAGACGGTACAGAGTTCAACATCTACGAGCATGACAGACTGTACTACCTCGCAACATTATGCGAGTACGATGAATGCAATAAGATTTTTGATTTACAAACATGGCATGAAATATTGGGACACTGCAATCACAGTGACATTTTAAAGTTGCAAAATGTAGTTGATGGGATGAAAATCAAAGGTAAAACAGGAAATCAAAATTGTGAAGTGTGTATTCAAGGTAAATTTTTTCAAACCAGAAATAGGAACCCTGATAAGAAAGCTAATGAACCTCTTGAATTTGTACACACCGATTTAGCTGGACCCATAGATCCAGTATCACATGATGGGCATAGATACGCTGTAATATTCACTGATGATTTTTCCGGTGCAATGTTTGTTTATTTTCTTAAAAATAAGAGCGATACTGTTCACGCAACAGAAATTTTCTTGGCTGATACAGCACCATACGGGAAAATAAAATGTATAAGATCTGATAATGGTACAGAATTCATATCTAAAGGTTACAAAGAACTGTTAAGTAAAAATGGGATAAAACATGAAACATCAGCCCCATATTCCCCACACCAAAATGGCACAGCTGAACGTAGCTGGAGAACCCTATTTGATATGGGAAGATGTATGCTAATTGAGAGTCAATTACCAAAAAGACTGTGGACATATGCTATCCGAACCGCAGCTATTATAAGAAATAGATGTTTTAACAACCGGACAGGTCAAACACCTTACTTTTTACTAACGGGAAAGAAACCAAACTTATCTAGAATGCAAAAATTTGGAACAGAATGTTATGCATACAAACAGAAACAAGGGAAACTCGATGCAAAATGCACAAAAGGTATTTTTATAGGGTATGATAATAACAGTCCTGCATATTGGATTTATTTTCCAGAAAACGCAAAAGTACAAAAATGCCGATTGGTTAAATTCTTGACTAAAAATAGTGATGAAGACCAAACACAAACACAGAATGTGTCTTATGATGTCGATGATAATGATGACATCCAAACGAGAGAAAATGCAATGATAAAAGAGCAGTTAGGTTCAGAATCACAGGAAGCAAGCTCAGATCAACCAGAAGTAAACGACCTGGCACCACCTAGTGGCGAATCAGAAGATAGACGGTATCCTTCTAGAACGAGAAAAAGACCAGAATATCTTAATGAATATGTAACAAGTGCAAAAGAAGAAAACCACGCATTAACCAGCATAGACTACTGTTACAGACTAATATATGACATACCTAAAACATTCAATGAAGCAATGATGTCACCTAACTCAAAAGAATGGACAGCTGCTATGGATGAAGAAATAAACTCATTAAAAGAAAATAACACTTTTTTCCTAACAACTTTGCCAGAAGATAAGAAAGCAGTAGGGGGTCGATGGGTATATGTAAAGAAAAATAATGGTGATGGTCAAGAAAAGTACAAAGCACGATATGTTGCCAAAGGTTATAATCAGAATTACGGCATAGACTATGAAGAAACTTTTTCTCCAACAGCCAACATGACAAGTATTAGAGTTCTGATGCAATGTGCCATCCATGAAAATCTTATATTACATCAAATGGACGTAAAAACTGCATACCTGCATGCACCAATAGATTTTGAAGTCTATGTAGAGCAACCTGAAGGATATGAAATAAAAGGAAAATCAAATGAGAAACTGGTTTATAAACTAGAAAAATCACTCTATGGCTTAAAACAGTCAGGCAGAAACTGGAACAGGACATTACATGACTATTTAACTGAAAATGATTTCATACAAAACCCTGCAGACCATTGTGTTTATACCAGGGAAACAGAAAAGAACAAAGTAATAATAATAATTTGGGTTGATGATATTATTATTGCTGCCAGTGATGAAAATATTCTGAAAACTGTGAAGGAAATCCTGACAGCAAGATTCAAAATGAAAGATATGGGCAAACTCAAACATTTTCTTGGCATCCATTTTGAGCATACAGATAATTATGTAAAAATGTCACAGAGAAGAATATGTAGATAAAATACTGGAAAGATTTCAAATGCAAGACTGCAAACCAAGATCTACTCCTTGTGAACAAAAACTGAACTGCAATGAAAATGCTGAGAAAATGGAGAATGTAAAAGAGTACAGAGAGGCAGTTGGCAGCCTTATCTATTTAACTTCATGTACTCGACCCGATTTAAGTTTCATCTTAAGCAAACTATCACAACATCTAAATGAACCAACTATAGAACACTGGACTATGGTAAAACATGTACTCAGATATTTGAAACAAACAAAGGACAAGGCATTGTACTACAGAAAATGTGAAAACAATTTACATGTGACCGCCCATAGTGACGCAGATTGGGCTGCAGACATAGCTGACAGAAAAAGTGTTACGGGTTACTGCACCAGTTTAAACGAAAAGGGTACCTTAATATCATGGAAAACAAAGAAACAACCAACTGTTGCATTATCTACCTGTGAAGCAGAATATATAGCCTTATCAGCAACCGCACAAGAATGTCTGTATTTGTCACAACTGTTGCAGAGCATGTACAAACATCAAATGAAGCCACCCAAAATATTTGAAGATAATCAAGGGACAATAGCTCTGACAAAGAATCCTGTAAACAGAAACAGATGTAAACACATTGACATCAAATATCATTTTGTGAGATCGAGTGTCAACGCAGGAAAACTGAATTTGGAATACTGTCAAACAGATTTAATGGTGGCGGATGTTTTTACAAAGCCTGCAACAAAAGCCAAGTTAATGAAGTTCGAAAAATACATTTTCGGAATGTAAATAATGTTTTTGTTTGGTACTGTTTGTTATTGTTTGTTTTTGATTGTTTGATTTTTGACAAAATGAACGCAAGTAGGGGTGTTGAGTGGAATTGTTATGCTTTCATTTGTCAAACCCATTTTATTTTGAAAGGACACGCACTTCCTGTCACATAATTAAGAACACATGTGTATGTATATAAGGTGACGTGTCAACTGAATAAACAGTCATTCCCCTTTGTGGTGAACAAACCAGAACGCTGACTCTTGGTCATTTTATTCCTCTGTGGTGACGGCTTATCTGGACCATTGCACGCTCAGATTCCGCTGAGTGACGCTACCTGCTGACAGCCTGTATTGCACGCTGCTAGCTTAGCGAGACATGTTTGAGTTGTGCGCTGTTTATACAGACAGTTTTTGAGTGTGTGTGAGGTGTTCAGCTTGAGAGAAGAGGCAACGTGAGCGCTGCCTTTAGCTTTTTAGCTAGAGAGCCTGTATTTCGCGCCGCTAGCTTAGTGCTATGTCAGTGCCGGGTGGGGTGAGGGAGTTCGGTTTGGAAGGCGGGGTGCTCAGTTCTGTTGACGGGGTGGGGCACCCCGCTTGTATAATGGTAGGGGAAACACTGTAATATAAGATGGAGCTAGGTTGTTGAGAGCTTTGTAGGTTAGAAGTAGGATTTTGAATTCTATTCTGAATTGGACAGAGAGCCAATGGAGAGAAACTAAAACTGGAGATATGATCTCTCCTAACTCTCATTAAAACTCTTGCAGCAGCATTTTGGATCATCTGAAGACCTTTTAAATAATTTTTTGGACACTCCGATAATAAACCATTGCAATAGTCCAGCCTAGACGTGACAAATGCATGAACCAGTTTTTCTGCATTTTTTTGTATTTGTATTTGTGAACAGGCTGTAATTTATAGGTATCTATAAGCTCAATCACAGGTATACTAAACAAAAACAAAAAATCACCTGCTGCTTAAAGACAAAGTAGACAATTATGCTTTTGCTTGTGTGTCTGTTGGCAAAATATCTCAAAACATTGGACTGATGTCCTTCAAGGAGTACCGTGTCTCTAATTTGGTGACGTTCTAAAAGAACAAGCTGCTTAAAGAGTTAACCTTTTTTGGTGTGTGGTCCTCTGCTCTGACAGGAACCTCATCCTCTCCTCACCTTCCCACTTCCCGTCACTCAGCTTGAACTCAATCGTGAGGTTTCTACAGTGCACAAAGGTGCACAGACAGACACCGCAGACAAATTAACATAAAGCAGAACCCGAGGCCCAAAATCAGAATGGTAATACTCGCATCTAAACTGACAAACTCGGGTTGGTTTTTGTTGCAGTGCTACATTTTTGTTGGTATATTGCAATTATAATACACCATTGTTGGATAATAATACTGTAGTTTATTTCAGATTTAGAGCACAACATGCTTGTTGTCTTGTTCACATGTCTTGTCACATGATTTACCCTTAGGTTATTTGACAGAAGCATTAAAGCAGGATTTGTTGACTGTGCCTCATATTTCTCATTTATATAAAAAAATATCTAAACTGTTTAATGTTCACAATTTAGCTTAAAGGGGACCAAATATTGGTTTTATAAATTTTTATGGTATGTCTGTGGGCTATCCAGACCATGTTCATTCAATTTAATGCACAAAATAATTCTTAGATAATAAAATATCCCCTTTCTAGTTGTGCCTTTTCTGACTTCCGTTCTGAACGACCTGTTTATGATAAGGCCACGCCCTTCAAAAATCTGTTTACATTAACTCCGCCCTCCAAAGGGGACCCTGAGTCAGACCCAGAGGCAGACGCCATTTTGGGCAGGGCAAATGAGGCGCTGACGCGTCGCGTAGGCCGCTGAGAAACATCCATAAGTTCACCCTCCATGTTAAAAACTCTTCGTCTGACTCTTCGAAAACAAGCAATAAGGCTGCAGAGTAACACACTGGCTGCTAACTGCTATACACGCTCTCTCTAGCGGGGACCGCTTTTTTTCACGGACCACATCCGGCGCTGAACGGATATGGTCCGTGAGCAGTCGTCCGGTTGATTTAAGAGCCCGTAAATAAGTTTTTTTCGTTTTTACTGATAGATAATTAGTTATTAGCGGTACTGCATTTTAACAACAACGAAACATCGAACTCTGAGATGAACTCAGGAAAAACAACTGTGTCGTCTTTTATACTGAAGTGGGTGGAGCATCACCAGGGGTTGCTAGGTGAGGGGCTGGACTCAGGTTGGGGTGGGTTGAAAACGAGATATTTAATCACTGAAAAATAAATATACTTAGAGTAAATATACCACTGGGTGCATTTTTTTGGCCCTAGGACTGTTTTTTTAAGAAGTACATAACCAAAGTTGAGTAAAAAAAAATTAAGTGAATTTTGCATCTTTGGTCCCCTTTAAAATGACACAAACATATTTTATTAATCAGGTTGTTTCTCTTGTTAAGGAATCATCAAGGTTAACTTGATTTAAAAATTATTTTTGATGACTCAGACGTACGACCCAGATTTATCAGCCGTTAAAGGGATTGTGACATGATGTTGGAAATTTGCATATTTGTCACAACATATATATCTTATATCATTCATCTCTGTTCGTTTTATCAAAATAAATTGTAAATATATTAAAATTTCATTCCAAGTTATGGCGGTTATTTCTTTGGGACACGCCCCTAAAATTCTGCGCACTTCCGCAAAAACGTCATGTGACGTACCCGTGGGGAGCCGCTGCTCAACGCGCATGTAAATAATAATGGCGGAGCATGTCCATCGCGTCTGAGATATATCATTTGAAGACAGTAAATCATCCAAAACTCTCATTAATAAACCCTCCCTGAATAAAAAGAAATTACAGATGTTACCTGATCGCGCAGACATAATTTAAAAATACATAAATAGTTACGCGTTTGCTCGGGTATCTAAGCTAATGTCTGTTAGCAGCTATCGGCTGACAGAACACCGGTCGCGTCTGAAATATATCATTTTAAGACTGTAAATCATCCAAAACTCCCATTAGACTCTCCCCGAATAAAAAGAAATTACAGATGTTACCTGATCGCGCAGACATAATTTAAAAATACATAAATAGCGCTACGTGTTGACTCGGGCATCTAGGCTAATGAATGTTAGCAGCTATCGGCTGACAGAACACCGGTCGCGTCTGAAATATATCATTTTAAGACTGTAAATCATCCAAAACTCTCATTAATAGACTCTCCCCGAATAAAAAGAAATTACAGATGTTACCTGATCGTGCAGACATAATTTAAAAATACATAAATAGCTACGTGTTTGCTCGGGTATCTAGGCTAATGAATGTTAGCAGCTATCGGCTGACAGAACACCGGTCGCGTAGGGCTGTGCGATATGACTATATATATCGTGGGGACGATAGAAACATGTCTATCGTGCTACTTTCCTTCTATCGTCTCTATCGTGATAAATAAGAATAAAAAAATAACTGTCGCAAAGAAGCTTCATATTGTGGTTTTGCGAGATGACTGCGCTGCTTTAAGTTTGACGCACGCGCGGGTTTGCGACACATGCTTTACGTTGTTAAACTCGAGTTCAACAGAGACGCAGCCGGCATGAAGCCGGTGTCACCAGATATCTATGGGTGTCACAACATGGAGAAACAGCTGCGCAGGCAGCCCAAGAAGAAGAACTTTTACCAAAAAGAGGGGGAAGCTCACCTTGTTAGCTTCCATTATTTCGCTCCGCTGAAACTCGGAGACAAAATGGGTCCAGAGGACACGAAGTCCAACCGAGTCCGAACTCGGGTCCAGTTAACCAATACAAAACAGACCAGAGACACAACAGAACCGGAATCAAACGCAACGTTTTCTCTTTTCTGTTTCTTTGCCTTGTTTACTCCAGATTCCAGTCAGAGCGGATTTCTTCTTCGTGGGTTTTATTAGCAGCCGTTGTTTTACCGCCACCTGCAGGAAAAATTTGGACCAAAGTAGGTCCAAAGTTGGACCAAAGTTTCTACTTTGGTCCAAATTTCCTTGTTCTTTTTGTTCACATTCTTATAATTGTAACTGTATCTGTAGTAAAATAAAATAAAAAATAAAATAAAAACTTTGGTCCAAATTTTTCCTTTACACACACACACATCGTGATGTGTTTGTGTGTACTTGAAAAATTTGGACCAAAGTTTTTTTTATATCGTGATATATATCGTTATCGTGATATAAAAAAGTCCATATCGTGATATATGAATTTTTCCATATCGCCCAGCCCTACGGTCGCGTCTGAAATATATCATGTTAAGACTGTAAATCATCCAAAATTCTCATTAATAGACTCTCCCTGAATAAAAAGAAATTACAGATGTTACCTGATCACGCAGACATAATTTAAAAATACATAAATAGCTACGTGTTTGCTCGGGTATCTAGGCTAATGAATGTTAGCAGCTATCGGCTGACAGAACACCGGTCGCGTCTGAAATATATCATTTTAAGACTGTAAATCATCCAAAACTCATTAATAGACTCTCCCCGAATAAAAAGAAACTACAGATGTTACCTGATCGCGCAGACATAATTTAAAAATACATAAATAGCGCTACGTGTTGACTCGGGCATCTAGGCTAATGAATGTTAGCAGCTATCGGCTGACAGAACACCGGTCGCGTCTGAAATATATCATTTTAAGACTGTAAATCATCCAAAACTCTCATTATTAGACTCTCCCCGAATAAAAAGAAACTACAGATGTTACCTGATTGCGCCGACATAATTTAAAAATACATAAATAGCGCTTCGTGTTGACTGGTATCTAGGCTAATTTTGTTAGCAGCCATCGGCCGACAGCCTCGGTCACGTCTGAGATATATCTTTTTTAAACAGTAAATCATCCAAAACTCTCATTAATAAACCCTCCATGAATAAAAAGAAATTACAGATGTTACCTGATAGGCAGTAAGATGGTCGCTGCAGACATAGGACTCTCAGTAGGAACCCATCGGTCACAAGTTCTCTGTACTTCCATTCTAGGCAAAGTTTCTCATCTTTTGGGAATTTGTGAAGGCTCACTTGTTCACTGCTGATATTAGAACACCCAAATGCGCTACAACGTCACGGCATTTTTCAAGTTACACAAAAAAAAGAGGCGATCTTTCAGGAAATGAATCCGTATGGAAAGCAGTTAACACCAAACAAACGGGCAAGGCAGGCTCCGCCTTATGCCCAGTGCCCACGTGTACGTCACATGAAGTTTTGCATAAATTCACGGCTTTCTAGGGGCGTGTCCCAGAGAAAAAATTACCATAAATTGGAATGAAATTTTAATATATTTATAATTTATTTTGCAAAAACGAACAGAGCTGAATGATATAAGATATATATATATGTTGTGACAAATATGCAAATTTCCAACATCATGTCACAATACCTTTTAAGTCTTCATGTATTAGTACAACAAACCACGCGTATCGTACTTCGTGTTGGGGACGTGCTGCTCTGTCAACCTAAAGAAATGTCAGTCCACAGTTTGCTTCTTTTGTGTTCTAAGAGATTTATCTTTGTCGTCTTGGCCTGAGTTAAAAGGACTGTGGTTGTGAATCACACAGACACTGAGATAACACCGGGTTGGGAATGTAAGAACAGGACAAGTGCCAGTCTCTTAAATATTTAGAATATATTAATCTTTGTAAAATATACTGTTTGATCAAAGCGTACCATTGTATAAAAACGCTCGACTTATTTAGTAGTTTTGCTTCCTGTTTCTGGTGGTGTAACTTGGGCGTTTTTCTCTGTTCACCTCTGCATGAACTTGCCTATTGAGTTTTTATTTCCTTTGATCTTTTAGTGAAGTTTATGTAATTCTGTGTTTTGTGACAAGCACACCTTTTAAACAATGTTCTCTATATGCCAGAGTTTTCAGCATTACCAGAACATTTCTAGATTTCCTGTGGATTTGCAGCCATGTAGTATTTATGATCATGACGGTTTGACTTATACACAGTGCTGCAATGTACATTTTTAAGGTAGTTAGAGTGTGGTTTGTTAGAAACTGGTGCGGTAAAATCAACAGAAATGACGTTTAACATGAATTTCTTTTGGTTTGAGACACCCAAACCAGGCAGAATATCACAGGATATTATTTAAATTTGTTAAATTGTTTAAAGTGCACCCATGTAACACGCACCAGAATAAGGAAAATATCTAAATTTTAGTTTCATTAGCAGCTGTCATTTATAAACATGCATATAATTATTATATTGTTATTATTGTTATTATTATTCATATGCTTCTAAATAAATTGACAACATTTTTGTGGTGTAAATGTTTATGCTGTTGCTTCAGTAGCTATGATATACCAAAAAAATTAACTTTATTTTAAAAAGTCTTGCAGAAGTTTTAACAATACTTTTTACTGCATTCTGCTCAAATTTCAAAACTAAAACTTTGGCTGTCTTTAAATTTGCAGACATCAAGGAAACCAAAGAAAAACTATAAACTTTAAGCAACAAAAACAAATAAATTAGAAATGAAACTACCGGTAATATTAAAATTCCATAATCAGACTTTATATTTTGGAGAAAATATTTATTGCATCTTTTTCTTTAGCGATTACTATATTAATTCCTCTCCCCCTTTATGTTATGACTAAATTTATGTATAATTTTAGTTACTGTATTTATTTCAAATAAGTTTCTTTTAATAAAGTCTTTCAGCAAGACAATACCAGTACCGGTAAATATAAGAATAATAAATAAGCCCTTTCAAATGAGCTCCTGTTAAACTTTATTTGTGGTTAGGTCACAAAACGTTGAGACAAAGTCGTGGAAACTTCACACATGGTGTCAAAGTGCTGTTTTTTTTTTCTGTGTGCTAAAAATAGAACCTGAAGCACATTTGACTGCTGGCTGTGAGAGACACACCCAAACCATGCAGAAAATTGAGAAGCGTAGTTCCCTTTTTATGCAAGATTAACCATTCTGTCTCCGGAAATAAATCGCAGGCAGGGTGGTGGTGCTGGTGAGCTGAACTCTATCTGCACAGTTCCTCTCCGTTCAGATGGTCCACCTTAATTCTTCCATAAATAAAAATAACTTTATAGCTACACTGGACTCCTCACTGCTGAGGGTGGCAGGAAGTGACGGAGAGGCGAGTGTCCTGGGTTGTAAATGGGGGTCTGCTGACAGAGATGGGAAAGAACGCAGCTCTATCAGCCCCGCAACTGGGAAATAATGCATAGCATTGTTGGGGAGGGCAGGCGAGGGCCTCCGCCTGCTCAGTTATTTCCCGAAAGGCACGCTGTTTGCATCAGCTCTTAACAGAGAAAGTGGGAAATTCCTGTCCAGTCAGCTTCCCAACCACAAGATCACGTTTAACTCTGAGTAACCTCTTTGAGTACCGTATTAACAGTTAAATGAATACATCAACTTTTGATAAATAGGTTTGGATGACTCAATAACCGTTTTCAAATACAGTACAAAGCTCTCTCTGGCTGTAACGAATTGATGAGGCTATCTGAAGAGAAAACTAACCCTTATGTCAGATATTGTTGCCAAAATCCAGAGTTGAACTGCATGCAGGTTTTCTCAATTCATGACAGGATATAGACGACTCTCATGAGAGAGCGCTGTTTAGCTGTCTCGCCTCCAGAGGATGTGCTTACTTCCTGTAGATAAGTTCTGAACTCAGACCGGGCCAGATTGGCACAGTTTTTAAAGCTCAGTGTGGAGCCATGGGGCAGGGTCTTTACTGAATTCTGATTCTCTTTTCCTCATAAACAATAAGATGATGGTTTCAGTGGGGTAATGTTCACTTATTGAACCTATTTTGCGTGCTAATTGGATATGTGTAGTCTTACACTTAGGGCTGGACGATATGGCCAGAACTTTTATCACAATATATTTCTTAATTTTGGTCGATAACAATATAATTCCGATATCGATATAAAAATATAAAAGCCTCAGAAAAACTGTACAAATAAATTAATGTTCACCTTTTATTTGTATTTAGCCTTACGGTAATTTTTTTTGTCACTGTTAAATAAACATGAAACACTGAACTTTGTCAATATTAATCGTTTTAACTTTAAACAAAAGCATAACCTAACCCATGCAGCAAACGTTTGTGTTTGCTGCATGGGTTAGGTTAGGTTTTCTGTTTTGATACAGCTGGGGGTGTTTCAGGGACACGTTGGCTCAAACTTTTATTGTGCTTCATCTTCTGACTCTCAGCAGATTCTATAGAGTGGAACAAGTTAGATGTTTTCCCACCGCTAGTTGGAACGACTCTCCGTCACATTTTGCAGCACACTGTCTGAAACCTGCAGTTTATCAGATCAGATAGCTGAACCATTTCCACACCGCCAAATTAGTCTTTCCTCTTATCAGTGATGTCATCTGCTTTCTCTTCACTTGTGAAACCTTGTTCAGTGAGTCGCATTCTGACAGTCATGGGCACTCATTTTGAAGTGAAAACTTAACGGCATTGGAGATTAGCTTAGCCTAGCCTGCTACCGCTAACGCCTTCTGGACTCGAGCTCTGCGTAACATCTATGTCACCACACACACGTAGTTGTCTCACAGCTTTTTCTGTCCGGGTTGAAACTGAACCAGCTGCTTTAACCCAAAAAGAAATACGTCAGTGAAATGCTGTACAGGTAACCCCCGATTTACGAACGAGTTTGGGACCTAAGAACGGTTCGCAGGTCGATCTGTTCGCAGGTCAGACCTTCCGTACCCTCGTCACTCGGGGATGTCCTGTATTTTTTTTTTTTTTTTTGTGGTACCAAGTACTGTACAGTACGTACTTCGCCTATCCTAACACACCTAACACAGTGTAATTAATTAATACAGTACAGTAATAAAAATATAAATTAAATAAAAATATAATTTCTTACTTGGAGGTGGTCAAAGCCGCTGCTGCGTCCCGTGTTAGCTCCCTTGTTAGCTTCTGGAGCTAGCCAGGCCGGAGGTGTTCTCGCGGCGGCCTGGCACCATCGGCGATAAATCTGCAGCTGCCTGGGACATCCACAAAGTTCACAGAGACGTTTCCAGCTCGTAATTAATCCAATATGAAGCCATCCTGGTCACCAGTCTTCCAAACCTGGCTGCCTGCAGCCGTAACTATGACCTAAGATGGCGTCCGGTGTTAGCTTCTGGAGCTAGCCAGGCCAGAGCCTGGCCGGAGGTGTTCCCGCGGCGGCCTGGCACGATCTGCGATAAATCCGCTGCTGCCTTAGACATCCACAAAGTTCACAGAGACGTTTCCAGCTCGTAATTAATCCATATGAAGCCATCCTGGTCACCAGTCTTCGGGCCGGCTCCCGGCAGCTAGCCTAAAATGGCGTCCGGTGTTCTACATGAATTTGTGACCGGAGACCCCAGTGACTGAACCTAAAACGCCGTCCGGTGTTCTACATTAATTTGTGACCGTGTAAACTGAAGACCTACTTCCTGTTGCCCAAGATTGCTCAAAAATGATCAGAAATGATCTTTTTTATCATAATTATTATTTATAAAGCCTTTAAAACAACCATAGCTGCAACAAAGTGATGTACACATGAAATTAAGAACATTTAAACACAAAAAAAAAAAAAAAAAAAATTTTTTTTTTTTTTTTTTAATACAGTAATTTCATATTTTTATTAAATATGATATGTTCGTAGGTCCCGTGGTTCGCAGGTCGATGGGGTCGTAGGTCGGGGGTCACCTGTGATCATATCGAAAATGTGCTTAAAACTCATATCTCCATTATTGAATGAAAGTATATCGCGAGATATATCGATATCGAATTATTGCCCAGCCCTACTTACACTTGTAGCACATTTTTTGTTCAACACTACTGTACATTTGTTTTTGATTAAAGCTTTTAAAGTGTATGCTGGTGAAGATTCTCAGTCATCCAGGACATGATAAAATAAAAAAAAAGTTCAAAACCGAAACAACTGGACTTTATTTGTAACAGAAGACATTTCACTCCATCCGAGGAGCTTTCTCAATTCAAAGAGCAGAGTGTGGGGTTCAGGTTTTAAAGGCTGAGATAAGATACACACATACCTACAGTATGTAGATTGACAAATCACACCTCACACCTTAACAGTAGGGGTTTCTTAAGGTCTTTGTTAGTCTAATTCACAGATGAGGCTCCTCTGTTCCCATCACAGATGAGGCTCCTCTGTTCCCGCCATCAAGTGTGAAAATCGTCTGGGAATAAGTCCTAAAGTTGCATTATACGTTTTTGAAAGTTTGAATCTGAGACCTCCTCCTCTGTTAAGAGAAGGGTTTTCTCGCTTAATATAAACCGCTTCCTTCACACCCCTCTCAAACCACCTGTGTTCTAGGTCCAAAATGTGCACATTCTGGTCCTCAAATGAGTGACCCTTGTCCGTGAGGTGGAGGTGAACAGCTGAGTTTTGTCCAGAGTAGGTGGCTCTCCTGTGTTGAGACATTCTTCTGTGAATAGGCTTAGTTTCCCCAATGAAGAGGTCCGGACAGTCCTCGCTGCACTGGACCACATACACCACACTAGGGCTGGGCGATATGGAAAAAAATCATATATCACGATATGGACTTTTTTATATCACGATAACGGTATATATCACGATATATATCACAATATAAAAAAAACTTTGGTCCAAATTTTTCCTGTACACACACACACACACACACACACACACACACACACATCGTGTTGTATATATACAACACGATGTGTGTGTGTGTGTACAGGAAAAATTTGGACCAAAGTTTTTATTTTATTTTATTTTACTACAGATACAGTTACAATTATAAGAATGTGAACAAAAAGAACAAGGAAATTTGGACCAAAGTAGAAACTTTGGTCCAAATTTTCCTGCAGGGGGCGGTAAAACAACGGCTGCTAATAAAACCCACGAAGAAGAAATCCGCTCTGACTGGAGTAAACAAGGCAAAGAAACAGAAAAGAGAAAACGTTGCGTTTGATTCCGGTTCTGTTGTGTCTCTGGTCTGTTTTGTATTGGTTAACTGGACCCGAGTTCGGACTCGGTTGGACTTCGTGTCCTCTGGACCCATTTTGTCTCCGAGTTTCAGCGGAGCGAAATAATGGAAGCTAACAAGGTGAGCTTCCCCCTCTTTTTGGTAAAAGTTCTTCTTCTTGGGCTGCCTGCGCAGCTGTTTCTCCATGTTGTGACACCCATAGATATCTGGTGACACCGGCTTCATGCCGGCTGCGTCTCTGTTGAACTCGAGTTTAACAACGTAAAGCACGTGTCGCAAACCCGCGCGTGCGTCAAACATAAAGCAGCGCCGTCATCTCGCAAAACCACTTTATTCTTATTTATCACGATAGAGACGATAGAAGGAAAGTAGCACGATAGACACGTTTCTATCGTCCCCACGATATATATCGTCATATCGCACAGCCCTACACCACACCACTCCGTTTGTGTATGGGTGTTTTGTCCTTAGAGTGGACCAGCCTCTGTCTGAGAGTCCTGTTGGGTTTGAAATGTACTGGGATGTTGTGTTTGTTGAAAATCCTTCGGAAATTCTCTGATACTCCAGCCACATAAGGGATGACAATGTTTTTTCATCTGTTCTCCTTTTTCTGTTTATTAGTGTGTTTTGTAGATTTCCTCGCTGACTTGACAAAGGCCCAGTTAGGATATCCACATGTTTGGAGAGATTTTTCAATGTGTTTCTGTTCCTTTTTCTTCCCTTCTGTCTTCGTGGGGATATGTTCGGCCTAGGGATGCACCGATACCGATACCAGTATCGGGTATCGGTCCGATACCATGTGCGTTTACTCGTACTTGTACTCATAAAAGGGCTCCGATACTACAGGACCCGATACCAGTTTCATTTCATTTCATTGACTATGTAAGAGTTCAAATGTAAAACATTTTATTTTTTTGGACAAGTTTGGACATACTTTACAGATTACCAATAGTAATGTACTTTGTTTATTTATGTTTGAAGTTTCTAATGAAAATAAACAGTTTAAGTTAATTAGAATGATTTTAAAAAAAAAAATTTGTACTTGTATCGGTACTTGGTATCAGCAAGTACTTTAATGTAAGTACTTGTACTTGTACTTGGTTTTCAAAAATCTGGTATCGGTGCATCCCTAGTTCGGCCCGATGCTGTAAAGTTCTGATGACAGAGAGTTTGTGTTCCAGTGGATGGTGAGAGTCAAACAGAAGATACTGGTCTGTGTGGGTTGGTTTTCTGTAAACTTCAATGTTGAGGCTGTCCTCTCTTTCCATGTGAACCAAACAGTCCAAAAAAGGCAACTTGTTATTGTTTGCATTCTCTCTGGTGAACTTGATGTTGTTGTCGACCGAGTTAATGTGTCTGGTGAACGTTTCTACTTCCTTGGCTTGGATTTTGACCCAGGTATCATCCACATATCATCCAATGGCTTGGAGTTGTTCCCTCATTGGAGTTTAGGGCTCTCTGTTCCACTTCCTCCATGTAGAGGTTGGCAACAATGGGTGACACTGGAGATCCCATGGCACAGCCGTGCTTCGGTCTGTAAAAACTGTCATTGAACTTGAAATAAGTGGTAGAGAGGCAGAGATCCAACAAAGTGCAGATCTGGTCTGGGGTGAAGTTGGTCCTTTTGTCCAAATCCTTGTCTTGTAGAAGTCGTTTTTTGACAGTTTCTACTGCTTCAGAAATAGGTATTTAAATTGTAGAGAATTGTTTACAATGCAAGAAACAAATTTGTTGTTTCTTCTAAAAGCATTTGTTCAAACTTTTCCAGCTTGGTGAAATGCTCTAAACCAGGGGTGTTCAGACTTTTTCAGCATGCGAGCTACTTTTGAAATGATCAAGTCAAAGTGATCTACCTACTATACATAGTTCCCAGACACGCCCCCATACCGGCTTCCGCACCACATCTGAAGGCAGAGAAGGCAAGCTTACGAACAAGCAGAGCAAATTATACGGACAAAAACACGAGCTACCACAGCTTCACCAAGGAACAAGAGCAAACTGGCAGTGGTCGAGTTAAATGAGTTTGAGAAAGAAATCATGGCAGACGAATCAGACAACTTGTCACAAAGTAGTTACTCCGATATCATTAATTATTTAATTACTACAAAGAGCGCACACCGGCTTCACAGCACACCGGCTTCACAGCACAGGGCTTCACAGCTTTAAATCCAAAAAAGATGTGTAAACTGTCTCAATCATATCTAACCAGCTAAAAAAAGGTTTAACTAAAATAACACACAGCCAGCACAAACAGTCCAAGCTGAACACAGACCAGAACCAGCACTTGAGTGTTACCGTGTTGGAAGTTAGCATGTCGTTAGCATCTGGAGCGGAGGGTCCCGCTCAGGTCGGACGGCGTGGATCCGTCGCGGCCGCGGGGGCACGTCCCATGGGACCGACGCGTCGCCTGCACGACTTGGCTCCCGTCCTCCTTCTCCCACTGGGACGGTCTCCCCGCCGGTCCCGGTGGACCGTGAGGAGGCCGCGTTAGCGAGATGCTAAGTTAACCACAGCATGCAAGACGGTGTCGCTAAAAAAAAAAGAAAAAAGACGGCTCTAACACACAGACAGTTGTACTCTAACATTGTTTCACAAAATGATTTATGTAGAATATTTTGTTTACCGGCCAAAAGGACGACGTCTTCCAGAGCAGATCCGAGCCAGACTCGGAGAGAGGAGGGCTGCAGTCAGCTTCTCGGATGAGATAAATCCTTCCCGTTTACTTTTTTTTTGATTAAGTGAAACCTGCCGTTGCCCAAACGTCTACCCGACTGGAACACCCACTGACACAACACGAAGTAACCATTGCAATTAATTAGAAATTAACACAAAAAAAACGTGAAAAATGAACATCCATTAGACTGCGCTGTCCCCTGTTCTGACTTTCAAAATGAGGGTCCACCCGGAAGTAAGACGGATGTGACGTCACATGGGAACTATGTATAAGGCCCCGTTTACACGAAAACAACCTGTGGAAACAGTGATTTTTCAATGTTTATTGGGGGTAATAAACAAAAAATAAGCTGGTTTATATGAAAAATGCTGTAGTTTTCATGTCAGTCGGGTTGCCAGATAAGAAATTATGAACTATAGTACAGTACTGTGGCTTTAAAATGATAGTAATTTGACCTAAACTGTTGTGTTTGCTGAGTAAAGATGTTCTAAGATTCAATTCAATTCAGTTTATTTATATAGCGTCAATTCACAAAAGAAGTCATCTCAGGGCACTGAACAGACAATTATTTTTATGTCATGCTGCGATCTACCAGTACTACTTTAGAGATCTACCAGTAGATAGCGATCTACGTAATGATACCCAGTGTTTCCTCTAGCATTATCCAAGGAGGGAGGGCACCCTACACGGTCAACAGAACTGAGTGCCCTGCCTACCAAAACACGCCCCGCCACTGCAAGTTCTGCTAACAGTCAGGGAGCAGAGGTTGGCTTCAACCTAGCATTAGTAACTTAGCGCTCTGCTAACCCCTGGCCAACAATCACAAGCTGTCTTGACAAACACCCTGCCAAAGCCAGTAATGTAGGGGAAACACTGCTATCTGTGTCTCGTCTGTTAATTTCCCAATTTTCTTTGTTCCTCAGATCAGCGTCAGAGTCACCACCATGGATGCTGAGCTGGAGTTTGCCATTCAGCCCAACACAACAGGAAAGCAACTCTTTGACCAGGTAGGAGAGACTCCTCCTTCTGACTGTTCTGTTCATCAAACCCTCATGTCTGCACTTGAATACATCTGAACTCCTCATGTCTGCGCTTGAATACATCTGAACTTAAATCTTTTACCTGAAAGCCAAGATTCTTAATGGTTTGACTCACATTTGACATTATTTTGAAGCCAGTCTAATTCAAGATGGCAGTCACAGCCAACAGTCATAGAAAACACAAAAATGACGGTAACTTTTAAAGTTTTATAGTTATTGACCTAAAATTGGTTGGTGCGGTAGAAGCTGAGATTGCTCCACAATGCGTGTTGTATTGCTTCTAATCAACTTTGTCTGTCTGGTCTGGTTCCGTATGTTGCGGGAGTTTCAGAGGAACTGAGACGTTTATTCTCTAAACACAACGTCCCAGTGGACTTTTAAACCCCAAAATACATTACAGCAAAGACTGGTTCATCCCAAAGATCCAGTCCCCCGGCACAAACAGAGTAATATTGTGTATGCTGTTCAGTGTCAGGAGGGCTGTGATCAGTCTTATATCAGGGAAACTAAACAGCCACTGGCCAAAAGGATGGCCCAGCACAGAAGATCAACATCATCAGGTCAGGACTCTGCAGTCTACACTCATCTCCAGGCCAGTGGTCACTCTTTCAGGGATGAAGATGTTCACATCCTTGATAGAGAGGAACGATGGTTTGAGAGAGGAGTAAAGGAGGCCATCTTTGTGAAAATAAACCGTCCATCATTAAACAGAGGTGGAGGCCTCCGTGTTCAACTGTCCCCCTCTTACAATGCTGTTATTGCTAGTATCACTCATGTTGCGTTCCAGTTACCTCGTATTGTGGGAATTTCCCAGTTCCCAGTGGTAGATTGAAACCGGAACGCCCGATCTAGTGGTAAACTCCCACTCGTAAAATGGGAGCATTTTTTCTGCTCCCAGTTTCGATTTCAAGATGGCGGATACTCGCGTCTTCAGGAAGTAAACACCTAAACTTTTACTAAAATAACAGTTCTAAAATGTTGTTGCATGTATTTAATCACACAGTGAAGTGAAGACGTTTGTTTTTGTTTTCTTAGCTGTAAAACCAGTTTTTCTTTTTTCCCAACAATTTACATTAAAGAATTAGAGAAAAATATATATTAAATCAATTGCCTTCGGCGGTCATCATCCTCCTCTGACATGTTCTGTGTCAGGAGTGCATATTTGGATAGTAATTTATTATATCCGGAAACAGCAACAAAAACAAAGCGTGCGTCCATCTTGATTTTCCACTGGGAGAACCAGAACGTGTTTTCAAGTGGTAGCTTGGGAAATGACGTCACTACCACTTCCCAGTTCCCAGAATACGAGGTAACTGGAACGCAGCATCAGCCCTCTGTGAATAGCAAACAACCATCAGGGTGCTAACAATCCATCGTTAGGCTGATGGTCCTCTTTGATCAGGTGAGCAGCTGGTTTCAGCTGTCAGCAGCTGGTTGACCCACTGTGAGAGGGTGCTATTTATAAGACTGAGCTGAATACAGACTGAGGAAGTCTTTCGGACGAAAGACGAAACATTTCTACATATTTTTTTTTTTTTGCTTTGTTTTGTTTTTTGTATGTCCAGAGGACCAGACTTAGGTTTTTTAGATTTTTCTACCTGGATTATTGAGCATGCATCAGGGTATTATTATTTAATATATATGTAAATAGATGGCAGCACAGTTGCACAACTGGTAGAGCTGCTGCCTCTCAGCAAGCAGGTCCCTGGTTCAAATCCCGGTCTGGGGGCCTTTCTGGGTGGAGTTTGCATGTTCTCTCTGTGCATGCGTGGGTTTCCTCCGGGTACGGTACTTCGGTTTCCTCCCACAGACCAAAAACATGCATGTTAGGCTGATTGGTGACTAAATTGTCTCTAGGTGTGAGTGAGAGAGTGAATGATTGTTTGTCTCTGTGTCCCTTTGATGGACTGGAGACCTGTCCAGGGTGTACCCCGCCACTCGCACAGTGATTGCTGGACATGGGCACCGGCGCCCCCCATGACCCAAAAATGGAAGAAGCGGGTAAAAGATGATGGATGGATGGATAGATGGATATGTAAATACAGTAGATGTCTAAATATACTATTTAAAATATGTAAATAGTTAATTTTTTTAGGTATTTATTTTGTACATTTACAGCTGTTAACAAATGTGCTTGTGTGACAATTGGGCCAAAACTTGACGCAAATATATTTTTGTTATTACTTTATGGAAAGAAAAAATATTGAGATATACTTAATATACATGTAGCCGGGTCGGGTGTGGTTAAAATTGAGGACTGAAGTTTAAAAGGTTTAGAAATACTATTTTAAATAAATAAAATTGGTTAAAATGGTTGTACCTAAAAAGTTACCTTTAAAAGCACGCAGGCCCGTTTGCAGAGGAGGTTTAGGACAAGTTTACACTGACACCAGTTTTAAATTGCACAGTAGTTTAATTTAAAAATGCAAAGTTAAAATATTCACAATTCTAAAAGGCAGCAATAGCTCCAGTCAATAAAAGTGCAATTCAGGATAATGTTCTAAAACAGGAAAATGACACACACACGTATACACACACACACACACACACACACACACACATTTCCCACACCAAACAGTATTCAGTCACCGCCTGGAAGGATCCTTTTATGATCACACGACGACAGTCCAAAGTCCACCCTGGTCTGATCTGTCACTCCGGAAGAGACGCCACTCCAGCAGACGCCTGTTCAGTTGAGCTGGGCGTTAAGCCCAACTCGGCCCGCAGGACGCGTGACGCAGCACGCCCCACGCCGTCCAGCCAGCGGACACCGATACAGGACCGGTCGGCAGTCAAACGACCCAGATGGAGGGCAGCACCAGTCGGGACCATCCGGAAAGCAGCAAACACACCGCAAGGACAAACAGCAGCGACTAAAACAATAAATATTTGACATTAAAATTAGGGCTGAACGATTTTGGAAAATAATCTAATTGCGATTATTTTTCTATTAATTGCGATTGCGATTTAAAATGCGATTATTTTTTAAAATACCTTCTCAAGTATTTTTCAACAAACAGAAGCAATAAATTAATCTGTTTTATAATAAACAATGTCAGATTTATTTAAAGCAGAGATTACAATAAAGCAAACAAATCTATGCCTTTTCTTTTCACCATTTCTATTTTTTCTTGTTTCATAAACATAATAGTAAACATGTTAAGTGAATTTCCTAACTACTGTCTGAACTTCACATGAATGTTAATAAATAAATGTAAAAAATTAGATTAGAAAAATTTAAACTTACTGCTCATCAAACGGTTTATTCACTAAGCTCTCGGTCATGTGCTCATACAGTTTGCACTACTTCTCATACTTGCAATAATGTTTGTATTACATCACTGCCTATAATCATAATACTGTTTACATTCTCTGTTTACATTTATTAATACTGTTTACTTTTATTACTACTGCTTACATGTAACTACTACTGTTTACATTTACACTACTCTAATATCTACACCACTGCTGATACATATACAATGTGCTCTGAACGGTCTTATTTAGGGATGCCCAATGTGCCTTACTGCATATGCCACTTTTTGCCTCTATAACAACATCAACTACTACCTCATACATATACTGTGTACATTAACTCATACGCTGCTTTGCCACTTTGCAAATGTCAATGCTAGAAACCTTTAGTTTATTTTAGTTATACTTTTTATACTCTTTTTTTTATACTAGTATGCAAAAACTCAGGACAGTATTATGTTCATTAAATGTTTAATGTTTTAGTTTTAGAGTTGGTGTAAATTTTCATACTCTTATTCCACTATGCAAAAAACTCAGGACAGTGTTAGTTTTACTATTTTATGCTTATGTCAATTATTATATGTTTCAGTGTTTCAATGTTTAGATGTTTACTGTTGCACCGAGGGACTGAGAGAAACGCAATAGCCTATATGCCACGGGTAGTGGTGACGTACTTCCGTTAAAATATGACTCACACGCTTCACTTCCGGCTCTCATCTACTGCTGGTGTTTTTAGCGGTAGCTTCTAGAACTAGACCATGTAAAAGACACAAAAGGTAAATTATCTGCGAGCTACTGGTACAACAAGAGAGATTTGTTGTGTGCCGTTGTGTCCAGTGAATAGCAGGGACAATAGAGCGCTTAGTTTTTTATATTTTAATGCCAGAGTTCGTGGCTAACCGAGTTAGCCTTAAAGCTAACACTCGGTTGTAGCCGGCGTTTTAAACCTCAGAATATTCAAGAGCCAGCATCAAACAGTGGTTAAAAAAGAGCTGTACCTGCATTGTTCCAGTGGAATAGATCCCTTCCACTTCCATGACCGGGGCTTTGGGAGAAGCAGCAAAGAGGACAGCGAGGAGGAGGAGAACACAGCTGCAGCTCAGTAAGAAACACGATTATCACTCGACTCCACACTTGTAGATTTAATGTTGGAGTCATGATGAGTGATTTAATACAAGTTTGTAACTACATACTTTTAAAATAATATTCAGATTTTAACATATGTTTTCTAATCTGTAAACATGTTTGTAAACTCTTAGTAACTTCAGAGCTGTTACACCTCTGAAATATTCTCTGCCGTTTCCTTTAATATGAAACCAGAACTGTTTCACTCCAATTAAACATTTAATTTCCTGAGATGTAATTAATTTATTTTAAAGCATAACTCTCATAAAGAGTTCTCCGTTTGGTTTTTTACTTGTAGGTAAATATGAACACTTGTTTTGTTTTTTCCAGGTTTGCATCATCTGACCTCCTGATGTGTTCTGTTTCTGGCCCATGACTGCTCTGCTCTGCCATTCATGGTCGGTGTTCACCAAGAACTGAGAGGAACTCCCCATCAAGTTCAACTTGTGTTTATTTGTCTTATACAGGTTAACACAGAGTTAACAGTACAATGAAGTGCTCAGGATGAGAAGAGCAGATTTGACTTGCTAAAAATCAAAGAACAAACTACTGTATGTATACTAAAAGCATGCACAGTGAAAAAGTAATTATAATATTCACAAAGTCCTGAAGAGAGACGGATATAACAATGCAGCAGGATGAATTTGAATTAACTACGGTACTGCAAGTATTTCAAGCTAGTAATATAAGCTAGCATGCACATAAAGTTTTAAATATATATATATATAAATATATACACATACAGTATATATAATAATATATAATTATATATATATGTGTATATATTTATATACGTATACAGTATATATATATATATATTTAAAACTTTATGTGCATATATATGTATGCACATAATCAACATTACACAGGTTGTGTGACAGGTTATTGCACAAGTACTGTAGTGACATTGAGATTTAATTATTAGTTATTACCAGTTGTTCAGTGTTATTTATTGATTATTTAACTCATACCCTGCAGCCCGTTGAGTTCTTCCTGTTCTTAAATGACCTTGACCTTGGATCAAAGCAACAGGACCTTGCTGACCCGTACGGTGTCCATCAGTCCACGGTCACAGATTTTCACAGCAACTTTTTATTGACAGTACTCGGCTCTACCTGAAGAGCAGATATGCAGAAATCTACCTGCAGACTTCAAGGACTACCCTGACACTACAGTCACACTACTTACTACTTGTAAGAAAATAAAATGTTCAAAACATTCTGACTTTTGTCTTCATTGATGTATTATCACCCAAAAAAAATGTGTACTGTATTTTGGTTTAAGACAGGCTTAGAGTCGTTTTAGCCATTTTATTAAAAAGAAATTTGATGATAATGTTACATTACTGTACAAAACGTATGAGTCAAGCTAAATGAGGCACAATATTTAAACACTGTTTAAATTATATTATTATTATTACATCTTCTGACTAACTCCCAGCTTCCTCGACTGCTTTTGGAGTATGCTGGTGAAGATTCTCAGTCGTCCAGGACATGTTTTCAACAAAACAGGACACTTCTTCCAACAGAGGTGGTGGTAGAAGAGTGGAGAGCTTTAGGAGGCTCTGATCCATTTCAAATGAGAGAGCTTCAATAGTGAAATTAAATTACTGCTTTTGGAGATTTAAAAACATGTAATCAGTCAGATTACAGTGCTCAGTGGAACAACTTGTTTGTATTTGGATCCAATCTCAGCTCCTCACTGCTTCCCTCATGTTTGAGCTGTAGCGGTGGTGTCTTCCCACGTCTCACAAACATCTAGGATGGACCAGGGGTTCCCTCATCATCACCAACACCTGCCGTGTCCTGTGCAGTGAAAGAAAACATCTCTTATTAAGGCCTGCTACAAACAGTGATTTAACAGGTTTGACTTCAGCTCAACTTTTGTACACAAACTTGAATTAAAATAACTTTTGTTTCTAAATCTGCTCTAAATCTCCTGCCTCCTTGTTTGAAACTGAACTGTCAGGTGGCTTTGACTCAAACAGTGGGGCTTCTGGTTGTCTTCCTCATGGACTGTAAACACTCAGCCCTAACTGTGACTTCTCCTGCCTCCTTGTTGAAACTAACATTTGTGTTAATAAGAAAACATTGTACAGACAAAACACGTTTACTCAACAGATTAGCGAGGCTAACTATGTTAGCTGTGTTAGCCTACATGAGGCAGTTTGGTGAACTGAAAACAAATACCGACTTACCTTCATATTTATTTATGTAGTTGGACACAAAGCTTAAATCCTTTATCCCTCTTAGATGTGGGCGCTTTAGAGAAGGTCTGAATTATTCTGTAGACATTATTAACAGTGACTGTCGGCAAGTCCTGCAGAGATCTCGTGAAGAACGCCATCGCTAACACCGTGTTGACTGCAAACCGGAAGTGCGTCTTACGGGTGAAGAATGCGGAAGTGCTGAAACGGAAGTCCGTGGCATATAGCCTATTTCGGTCCTGTGTATGTCCTGTACAGTACATATTGCAGATCTGACAATAAAGTTGACTTTGACTTTGACTTTGACTTTCCAGCCAGTAACATCATAAAAAAATAAAGTGCAAAAAACAGAGAATCTGCTTTAACCAACTCGTTCTGGGAATTCAAACTCAGTGAACACTAAATAAACTAGTATCTGTTCTTATTAAATCTTTTAGATGTAAAAAAAAAAAAAAGAACAACTCTTGGAACAATAATGTAAACATTATAGTCAGTCAGTCACAGCAAGATGCAGAGCCTTGTGAACAGACTCCAACACCTCAGGTTGCCAGGTTAGGATAAGGGAGTGTGCATAACAGTCACCTGACAGCACCTGAAATGGTTTTAAGCTGCTCTAGCACCCTGGCAATCCTTTGGATCCCCATCTTGTTGGACATTCAGTGATGAGGCTGTGTCCAGAAAGTTTGAGATCCCTCTTCAGTCATTGCTGCCTTCTTCCAACTGTGGGAGAGACACTGCCATCCTTTAGTACATGTCCTGTAATACAAAATAAAAAATAAATACACACATTCACATCCTCCACTCTCACTTGTGCAAAAATTGAGGACCTGAAAAATCTTGTTAGTTAAAAACAATGTAGAGGTTTTAGCTTTTCCCAGTTTATCAATGTTAAGAGAATGCAAAACGTGATAACTAAATAGCTTCACATTACTGAACATAATAATTAACATTTTTATTTAAAACGGACAATAAGGATAATATAATAGTCGTGACATCACAACCAGGTTTGGTAATACACGTAATGAGAAAATGCATCACCTCATCTAAATAGCTATGCTAAAGCTAACAACAACAACAACACCACTAGTTAAAAAAAAAAAACAGCTTGCGCAAAACGTGTGTTTTACTGGTTCTGTATTAATTCATATCACTAACGACAAACTGTTTTTTTTAATCAGATAATTAATGAGCTTTTTCACGAAGAACTTTAGCTTGCAGAGCTAGCTGCTAACAGGGCACCGTCAACAACAGTCCTGATCACATGACCAGCTCGTGCTCTGTTTATCTTCCGCTAGGAGTGTGCGATATGGCTCAAAAATTATATCGTGATATTTCAGAGCATTATCACGAAAACTATAAATTTCGTGATATAACCCAAAAAAAAAATCTAATTTATTTATTTGACAAAATTAACTTAACATGTTGCTTTGCAGCATTATATAAAATTTAAAAAAAAACAACAAGGGGTAATTTTACTGATATTACTTTATTAAGTAAAGTATTCTGTCTCCAAGTACTGTATAAAAATAACTTGTAACAAGTTGATCAGCTGACCCCAGTGGCGGCTCCAGAGATATTTTTCTGCAGGTGCTAGGGGGGGGGCTAAGCATTTTACTGAGGATGCTATGAAGGATCATTTGTTCTTTCAGTTCTCAAGGTCAATGTGTGTCATTCACATCACATGTGGTACATAAGGTGGAACAAAACTATGGACAGGGTCCCAGTTACATCCAACAAAAATACAAATTGTAAAGAAAAACGGTATAAAAGATCCAAGACATGAAAGTCTAAGGCAAGTTTTGTCTAAGGCAAAATTAACTCTTTGAGCAGGAATTATTTCAGTTTTATACGCGCATGAATTTAGATGCAGTGAGGCTATTTTAATAAAGTTTATTTTGGATTTTGGTTAAAAGTAGTTATTTAATGTGACCAGATAAGTCATTTATTATCACTGCAAGCCAGGAAATGATTTATCAAGTTGTATTAGCTAAAAATGGCATAACCAGTCCAGAGGCATCATGTCACCAGTTTCTGCTCCTTACTGGGTCAGTGTTGAGAGCATCACTCATCTTTGTGGGCTTCAGCTGGTGGATCAGATTGTTTTTTTTTTACTCAATACAATCACTGATTTTTTAAAATTAGTTGTGTTTTGCGAGGAAAATATCACAACAACCACATGTTAAAGAATATTAACTCAGATGAAAAAGAAAATAATCTGATATTTTCTTGGGTGTGCTAAGGGGGTGCTGTGACTTTTCCAGGGGGGCTAGCACCCCCTAGCTCCCCCCTGCTGGAGCCGCCTCTGCTGACCCTGAAGCTTCTGGTGTTTCAGCTTCCTCTGTTCCTGCAGGAATTATTCATTTTTCTGATTCATTTTTTTAACTGATCTATCTGATTCTCTGATCACCTGCCTCTGTCGTCCTATCTCCATATATTGTGTGAAACAGCTGAATCGCGCGCGACAGTTTTGGAGCGAGGGAGAGAGCAGCCCGCACACACGCTGAGCAACGCGGGGCGGGGGGAGGGGGGGACAAGCTCTCTGTACCTGTGCAGTGAGAGACAGGGGAGAGACAGCTGAAACACGTTGTTTATTCTAGCGTTACACCAGTACACAGACTGGTGGAGGGAGGCGCGCAGCTCGGTTTGGTCTTTTGAAGCGCTCGGATTGAAGG
>JBBPBX010000416.1:115636-132961 GCA_038048925.1 Garcialebias charrua | reverse complement strand
CAGGTGGCTCTCTTCCTGCATCTGGAGGTGTAAATGTCTGTGATGGTGGGGAGACTGACTCCAACATCTTCTGTGCAGCCTTCACCACTCTCTGCAGAGCTTTTCTTTCTGCAGCTGTGCAGCCTCTATGCCACACATTGATGCTGGAGCACAGGATGCTCTCCACTGCACACCTGTAGAAGGAGGTGAGGACTGAGCTGCTCAGACCAGCTCGTCTCAGCCGCCTGAGGAAATAGAGTCTCTGGTGAACTTTCTTGATCAGGCTTTGCACCAGCTCTCCAGGTGTTCCACCTCCTGCTTGTAGCTGGACTCATCATAGTTTGTGATGCATCCCACCACAGCTGTATCAGCTGCAAACTTTATCAGAGTCAGAGAGTCAGAGAGAATTTATTGTCATTTGCACCGCATGTAGTACATGTGTTGAAAACGAGATTAGGGTCCCAGTTACATCCAACAACAAATGCAAGAGAAAAACAATAATAACATCTAGGATTAACTAAGAGAGACATCAGCTAGTAATACACTAAGCCCTAATGTAGTAGAAAAACATCATTATAAACAGCAGCACGAACATGAGCAGATGGTCACAGATGAACGCAGCAACAAGAAACAGATCAGTATCAGCATGATGTGACATTTTGCAGTGTTTATTCTTATTATTTATTTATTCATGAGTCTGACAGCCTCAGGGTAGAAGCTGTTCCTCAGTCTAGTGGTTCTACATTTGATGCTCCTCAACCTCCGTCCCGAGGGGAGTGGTGCAAAGAGTGAGTGTGCTGGGTGAGTGAGGTCTTTCATGATGCAGGTGGCTCTTTTTCTGCATCTGGAGGTGTAAATGTCTGTGATGGTGGGGAGACTGACTCCCACAGACTTCTGTGCAGCCTTCACCACTCTTTGTAGAGCTTTCCTCTCTGCAACTGTGCAGCCTCCATGCCACACGTTGATGCTGGAGCACAGGACGCTCTCCACTGCACACCTGTAGAACGAGGTGAGGACTGAGCTTCTCAGACCGGCTCGTCTCAGCCGTCTGAGGAAGTAGAGTCTCTGATGACCTTTCTTGATCAGGCTGGTGGTGTTGTTGCTCCAGCTGAGGTTATCATTCATGTGTACACCCAGGTATTTGTAGCTGGAGACCACCTCCACCGCAGATCCACCTATATACAGTGGGGTGTGGGTGTGTTTGTTCCTTCTGAAGTCCACAATCATCTCCTTCGTCTTCTTCACATTCATGTGAAGGTTGTTCTCTTTGCACCAGCTCTCCAGATGTTCCACCTCCTGTCTGTAGCTGGATTCATCATTATCTGTGATGCATCCCACCACAGCTGTATCATCTGCAAACTTAACAATATGACAGCCTGGATGTGTGGCTGTACAATCATATGTGAGCAGAGTGAACAGAAGAGGGCTCAGCACACATCCCTGAGGAGAGCCAGTGCTGAGGGTGATGGTGGAGGAGGAGAAGTTGTGGATCTTCACGGACTGTGGTCTGTTTGTTAAGAAGTCTAAGACCCAGTTACAAATAGAGGGGCTTAGTCCAAGTGTGGATAGTTTGTCTATCAACCTGGATGGGTATCTGCACAATCATATGTGAGCAGAGTGAACAGGAGAGGGCTCAACACACATCCTTGAGGAGAGCCAGTGCTGAGGGTTATGGTGGAAGAGGAGAAGTTGTGGATCATCACTGACTGAAGTCTGTTAGTTAAGAAGTCAAGGAACCAGTTGCAAATGGAGGGGCTTAGTCCTAGTGTTAGTAATTTGTCCATTAGGGTTTGGGGGATCATGATTTTGAAGGCAGATGTGAAGTCCACAAAGAGCATATGGGTGTATGAGTCCTTCTGTTCCAGGTGGGTGAGAGCAGTGTGGACCACAGAGGAGATGGTATCCTCTGTTGATTGGTTCTCACAGTATGCATACTCGAGGGTCCTTGTTGATGATGGTTGTTTTGATGTGGGTCATGAACAGTTTTTCGAAGCATTTAGCGACTATCGGGTGAGGGCCACTGGCCAACAGTCATTCAGAGCAGTCACTAGCTGTGTTTCCATCCATTTTAATTGCGAAATTTGAGCTACCTCGCAAATATGTAAATACAAATTAATGCAGATCAGAAGTGTTTCTCCATCTACTGGCTTGAAGCACTTCTTCCAAGCCGCGCACAGCGTCATTACGTCAGACGTCAGCGTCATTACGTCAGACGTCAGCGTCATTACGTCAGACGTCAGCACTGCGCATGTCTACAGTAAACAGGAAGTAGCAGTTGAAAACAGAACCCGGCCACACATCTCGTCAAAATGGAGAGAATATTTCAGGTATGTGTTGCTATCAGGCGAGTTGTATTTATTCTGTCATGCAAACTAGTTTTAGCGATGTTACATGTTGTCCGGAGCGGAAAAAGCTGAACGTCACGTGACGTGAATGTTCGCTACGTCAGAAATGAGTCGGAAAATGTGTTTCCATCTGTCGTTGTGCGCATCTGCTCATTTCCGAACATCCCAAAAACCACCTCAAGCGAGCGTATAAACTTTTTAGCGTATTTCAGGAAGTAACCTCGCATTTTGCCGTTTCCATTAAGCTTTTCTGCTGCGCTACTTCAAAATGCGCACCTAGAAACCTTGATGGAAACACGGCTACTGTAGAGCTTTTTTGGACTGGGATGATGGTGGTGTGGTCTTCAGGCAGACGGGATCTGTCTACAGGGCATGAGGTGTTAAAGATATTGGCCAGCACCTTGCAGAGCTGATCGGAACTTTCAACACTTTCCCAACACTTTTTTTTTGGATTATGGTATTTTGACCAAGGGTTAGGATTTCCAACTAAACGCAGAGATAGGACCACCAAACTCACAGATCTTGTTCTCCATAACTCCCTGACCGCAATTTATGAGATTCCTGTCCGTCCTACGTTCTCCCTATGAATTATGGGTATTTGTATTTGGACAAATTAGGGTTAGGATTTCCACCTAAACGCAGTGATAGGACCACCAAACTCACAGATCTTGTTCTCCATAACTCCCTGACCGCAATTTATGAGATTCCTGTCCGTCCTACGTTCTCCCTATGAATTATGGGTATTTGTATTTTAACAAATTGGGGTTAGGATTTCCAACTAAACGCAGTGATAGGACCACCAAACTCACAGATCTTGTTCTCCATAACCCCTTGCACACACACACACACACGCACATACACACACACACACACACACACACACAATATGCAAGTGTACAGTTAAATATACATATCCAGACAATATCCTACTCTAGGATTTTTCATGTATGGGTATCTGGAAAATATCCAATACTAGGATTTATTATGGATGGGTATCCAGAAGATATCCAATACTAGGATCTATCACAGATGGGTATGCGTGGGATATCCTGTACTAAGATCTGTTAAAGATGAGATCTCCCCGTATAGCACCAGAAACATATTGGATATGTGGCAGATACGTAAACTTGCATACTGTTGTATCTCCCCAGATATTAGGCCTTTTTGTATGGGTTTAACGGGCCCCGAATGGGTTTTCAGTGGGAACCAGATGGTAATGCCTTAGTCCTAAAGGAACAATTGGGACTTTCTCAACTAAGCAGAAGTGAACAAAATAAGATGAAAAATGTCTTTTGGTCAAGGTTCTTTAAAGGCTAATGTGAATTATTGTCAGTATTACTTTTTACCTCTGCTGAGTAAACATTTATTATGTGAATAGAATAGAACTTATTTAACAAAAAACTCAAACATAAAACATGCCCAAAACAAACTACTGTACAATAAATGCTCTTTTAAACAAAGAAATTTTAATGTTTTGCATAGTGTTGTTCAACATCTACAAAATTATTCAAGACAGCATTTCTGAAAATAATTTAAATTAGTTTTTACTTAAAAAAAAAGACAAACACACACACCGGTTTGTTAGTTTTATATAGTCCCTCGTTTATCACAGGTGTTTGGGACCATGAGGTGCGCTGGACCATGCATATTGCTGGTGGGAACACGCCCACTAGCGATAAGTGAAAAACAGCAAAGTAGGATAGTTCAAGTTCAGTCAACTTTTGTCATGACACGTACCAGGTTGCAATCACACTCATCACCTGTTACTCCCAAACTCCCTTCTTAAATAAACAATTTAAATTTTAATACTACTATATATACAATATTTTACATAAACAACACATGCTGTATGGATTGTTTATTTAAAATATTGTATACAGTATGTAAATTTAAATTGTTTAGGAGGGAGTTTGGGAGTAACAGTATATATATATATATATATATATATATATATATATATATATATAAATAATTGTTTAGGAGGGAGTTTGGGAGTAACAATATATATATATATATATATATATACGGAAAATATCCTATACTAGGATTTTTCATGTATGGGTATCCAGACAATATCCAATACTAGGATCTGTCAGATGTGTATCTGGAAAATATCCAATACTTGGATTTAATATGTATGGATATCCAGAAAATATCCAATATTAGGATCTATCACAGATGTGTATACGGAAATTATCCAAATGCTAGGATTTTTTATGTATAGGTATCCAAAAAATATCCTATATGAGGATCTGTCAGATGTGTATCCGGAAAATGTCAAATACTACGATTTACTATGTATGGGTATCCAGAAAATATCGAACATTAGGATCTATCACAGATGTGTATCCGGAAAGTATCCAAATGCTAGGATTTTTTTATGTATGGGTATCCAGACAATATCCAATACTAGGATCTGTCAGATGTGTATCCGGAAATATCCAAATGCTAGGATTTATTATGTATGGGTATCCAGAAAATATCTAATATGAGGATCTGTCAGATGTGTATCTGGAAAATGTCAAATACTAGGATTTACTATGTATAGGTATCCAGAAAATATCCAATATTAGGATCTATCACAGATGTGTATCCGGAAAGTATCCAAATGCTAGGATTTTTTAAGTATGGGTATCTAGACAATATCCAATACTAGGATCTGTCAGATGTATATCCGGAAAATATCCATATGCTAGGATTTATTATGTATGGGTATCCAGAAAATATCCTATATGAGGATCTGTCAGATGGGTATCCAGAAAATATCCAACATTAGGATCTATCACAGATGTGTATCCGGAAAATATCCAATGCTAGGATTTATTATGTATGGGTATCCAGAAAATATCCTATATGAGGATCTGTCAGATGGGTATCCAGAAAATATCCAACATTAGGATCTATCACAGATGTGTATCCGGAAAATATCCAATGCTAGGATTTATTATGTATGGGTATCCAGAAAATATCCTATATGAGGATCTGTCAGATGGGTATCCAAAAAATATCCAACATTAGGATCTATCACAGATGTGTATCCGGAAAATATCCAATGCTAGGATTTATTATGTATGGATATCCAGAAAATATGCAATATGAGGATCTGCCAGATGTGTATCCGGAAAATATACAATAATAGGATTTATTATGTATGGGTATCCAGAAAATATCAAATACTAGGATCTATCACAGATGTGTATCCCGAAAATATCCAATACTAGGATTTATTATGTATGAGTATCCACAAAATATCCAATACTAGGATCTATCACAGATTTGTATCTGGAAAATATCCAATGCTAGGATTTATTATGTTTGGGTATCCAAAAATATACAATACTAGGATCTATCACAGATACGTATATGGAAAATATCCAATAGTAGGATCTTTCACATATAGGTATCCAAAAAATATCCAATAGTAGGATCTTTCTCATATAGGTATCCAGAAAATATCCAATACTAGGATATCTCAAGTATGGGTATACATAAAATATTCTATACTAGGATCTATAGCAGATGTGTATCCAGAAAATATCCTATACTTGGATTGATCATGTATGAGTATCCAGAAAATATCCAGTGCTAGGATCTATCACGGATGGGTATACATGGGATATCCTGTACTAGGATCTGTTAAAGATGAGATCTTCCCGTATATCACCGGAAACATACTGGATATGTGGCAGATACATAGACTTGCATACTGTTGTATCTCCCCGGATATTAGGCCTTTTAGTGCAGTGCTGGTTTTCTTCCAGCCACACTCACTTTCTCCCACAGCTGCAGCAGATACCAATCATCCACCACCACACACCTGAACCTGACCTGGGGGACTACTCTGCAAGAGCATAAAAGCCTCTGCCAGGCACTCCTTCAGCACTGGGATGATAATGGACAGTCACTAACTGACATTTTGCCTCTTATCCACAGGGCTGGTTCCTGTAAGGTCCCATTGTGGCTTGTTTGGGCCAGTTCCTATGGGACCGGTTTATTTCTGTACCCACAGCGCCCATTAGGACCCCTTTAGTGGGCGGGTAGTTCTCCTGTAGTGGGCGGGTAGTTCTCCTGTAGTGGACGGATCATTAATATCAACGCTCCTAACCAGCTGGTGGTGCTAGTGCTACATTAAGCTCTTTACTAACCACCACTAACACGCATTAGAAGAAGAGTTGGAAAAGAACACACAACCAAAATGGATGATCTTGTTTCTTTTTTGAACATTCTGCTTTGCCTGTGGCTTTTTCAGGTACATTATATATATATATATATATATATATATATATATATATATATATATTATATATATATATATATATATATATATAATATATATATATATATATATATATATAATAATAATAATAATAATTGTCTAATCTTGTCATCTGCGTATGTTTCCCATACACAGACGAAATTCGTCTCTGCATTTAACCCAACCACCTACCAGGCGGTGCAGTGAGCAGCCATAGAAGGCGCTCGGGGAGCTGGAGAAATAGGTGTGCACTCATAGACACCCCAAGATGTGTAGTGGCCGGGACGCGAACCCGCGTCCTTCGGGTCCCAAGTCAAACGCCCTAACCACTACACCATCTTAGGTGTGCACTCATAGACACCCCAAGATGTGTAGTGGCCGGGACGCGAACCCGCGTCCTTCGGGTCCCAAGTCAAACGCCCTAACCACTACACCATCTTGGCTCCTAGATATGTGTGTATATATAATATACATACTGTACTGTATATACATGCATATATATATGTACACATACATACATATATACACATATACATACATATATATACACATGTACATACATGCATATTATATATATATATATATATGTTTGTGTGTATATACACATATATATGTGTATATATATATATATATATATTTATGCATATATATACGCACACGTGTATATACATATTTATGCATATACAGTATATATATATACACACACATGTGTGTGTGTATATATATATGTGTGTGTATATACATATACATATATGTGTGTGTATATATATATATATATACATACATACATATGTACACATACATACATACATATACACATACATGCCTATTATATATATATATATATATATATATGTGTGTGTGTGTACTGTACATATATATACACACACACATATGTGTACATATATATGTATATACATATGTGTGTGTGTATATATACATATATGTGTGTGTGTATATATATATATATACACTTATATGTGTGTATATACTGTATATATACACATATATATATAGACATGCATGCATATATACACATATACGTTACATACGTATATATATTTATACATATACACACATATACAGTATACAGTATATATACATGTATATACATGTATATATAGCACGGTGGCACAACTGGTAGAGCTGCTGCCTCTCAGCGAGAAGGTTGCCGGTTCAAATCCCGGTCCGGGGCCTTTCTGGGTGGAGTTTGCATGTTCTCCCCGTGCATGCGTGGGTTTCCTCCGGGTACTCCGGTTTCCTCCCACAGACCAAAAAACATGCTTGTTAGGCTGATTGGTGACTCTAAATTGACCCTAGGTGTGAGTGTGAGAGTGGATGGTTGTTTGGTGTGAGTGAGACAGGTCCCTCTTGTAAATGAGTCCCCGTGACTCAACGAGGCTAGCCTGTATAAATAAAGGTTGAATGAATGAATGAATGAATATATTTTTATATATACAGTATACTGTATACACACATTGATGATGGTGGAGTACACTACTTTGGACAAGTGGCATGTGTCCAAAGAAATCTGCGCTCCTCCATTGTCCCAGTTGATCAACAAGTGTGTTCCAAACTCTAAAACATTTGTAATATACTGTAAACTTAACAATATGTAATCAATCAATTCCAATCAAAATATCAAAGCATCTTTATTTGAATACTGTAAATGTTACATGTCAATGAAATTGTAACAGTTTAAAAAAATGAAAGACTGGTGTTATTTGTCGAAACAGAATCTGGGAACAACTGTTTTATTTGTATGTGTTTAAATGTTTTTTATTTTATGTGTACAGCTCTTTGTTGCAGCTGTGGTTGTTTTAAATAAAGTATTATTATTATTATTATTACCAGTAGTTTTATTCCACCTCATGTACCATATGTGATGTGAATAACAATAAAGAACCTTGAATCTTGAAGCTCCGCTAACCGTCAGGGAGCAGTAGGGCTGTATAATAATATTGATATTGCGATATTCATCCGCAAGTATCGTACCTCTGCATCCCTGGCACCAGTATATCCTCAGAGAGAGTCTTCTCCACCGCTGGAGATATCATCACTGCGCAGAGAAGTGCACTTCTCCCAGAGCCAGTCGATCAGATTCTATTTCTAAACAAAAATCTGAGGAGAATGTAGCTCACTCAAAGCCCCTTTCATAAGTCAAACCCGCGCTATTCCCGCACAGACCAGTCCGGCTTTAACCCTCCTCGGGTCATTCATAAGACCACTTTCTCTTTTCTTTCTTTCTCTATAAAAAAAAAAATTTTAAAAAAAAAAAAAATTAAAAATTAAAAAAATTAAAAATAATACATATTGGAGTGAGAGGATGGCTATAAGGTGTGAAGGGAGGCCATCTATAAATGGGAAAAAAAAAAGAAAAAAAGACCACAGTTGAAGGCGGGCAGGTCCCGCTCACAGAAACGTGTTCATATATGAAGCCGGAGCACAGGTCCAAAGAGGCGTGGAGCTGAGCTGAACAGGACTGCGACGTATTTATTGTGGGACAGATGTCAGACGTGTACAAGTTGTCGTGTCATTTTTAATATTTCCTCAGTAATAAATAAATGTACAGCTGGCTGCTGATCAGCGCGCATGCACAGACAGACAGCACCACCTCCCTCCGCTGCTCAGAGAGAGGGAAAAAAAAGCTAAACTAACTTTTACAAGTAGTCGTATTGTGTCATTTTTAATATTTCCTAAGTAATAAATGTACAACCCCCTGACGTCTCCCTACAGCGCGCGCGCGCACACACACACACACACACACACACCTGGTGTGTAAACGTGTTGAAGACCCCAAAGAGAACCTAATCAAACTCACACACACACACACACAGCGCCACTGCTAGAGAGAGAGGGGGGGGGAAAGCGAAACATTTTTAATATTCCCTTGTTAATAAATCTGCCTGATTAATCATGCGGTCGCACACTGATGTCATCTGTATTCTGAGCGCGGATCCGCGTCTTGCATTCAGAAGTGGGTCTGCGCTGCTCGGATCCGGCCCCGACACTATGAACTGTGGTGGCTCAGCGGCGGATCAGAGGCGAGTTAAATTAACTCGGCAATCCGCGTTCCTGTTTTTTATGAATGCTCGTTGGAGGCTTGAACACGCATCAGGTCCGGACCGAGCTGTCTTATGAAAGGGTCTGCAGAGTAGACTTTCAGTTTAGAGTTCACTTATTAGTCAGGGTCTATCTACAGGCCTTAAGCTGCTCTGCTAAGATGGGTGCATTTGAAGTTAAATGTTCTTCATTACTTGACTGTTTTGGAGAAGTCATATTACTGTTTACTTACCAAGCACTTAGAGTGATTCCTTCAGATGTTAAAGCTACAGTCTGCAGTTCTGTAGTGCAGTCTGTAAGTTGTCTAAAAATATATTTTTAACATATTTCTTCACTCGTCACTATCTCCTGACAGACTGATGTTAGACAAAGTAATCTCTGAAAAAAACTGTACAGTAGTCCCCTTGGTTCTCTAAAAGCATTTCTAAAAAGCCAGTGACCCGCCGTTAAAGGTTCAGTATGCAGTTTCTGTAGAACTGCAGCAGTTAGAAATATTTTCAACAGGCAAAGCATTCTGATCCCTCCCCCTCAGAGCCATATGTGGCTCTGCCCCCTTGTGGTCTGTTGAATTTCAAATTCAAGCTCTGTTTTTATTGGCTGATTCAAATTCAAGCTCTGTTTTTATTGGCTGGTTACAAACTCTGTTTTTATTGGCTGGAAAATGGCGGGTCACCTTTTCTTTTTAGAAATGCTTATTTACCACCTGGAGAAGCAAGGGGACAATATTTTTTTTAATTTTTTTTCAGAGATTACCTGGCTAACATCAGTCTGTCAGGAGGTAGTGACAGAGTGAAGAAATATGTTCATAAAAAAAGCTACATACTGCAGCTTTAACCAGCCAATAAAAACAGAGTTTTTAACCAGCCAATAAAAACAGAGCTTCTCACTTCTCACACTCCTAACCCACGTCCCCGTCTGTCCCAGCCCGCAGCAGCCGCGCAGGTTCTCGTTCAAAGTATTGCAAAGCGATGCAAAACTGTTTTGTATGTGACACAAATGTATTAAATTCCCTTTCTTCATCCCTGATCTGGACTTTTCTTTTGTTTTTTTGCCAAAACTCAAGTGATCGCTTCCTCCTCCACTGACTCATGACAGAAACATTGAGGAAATTAATGAATTTGTCACGAGTGAATTAAACTCATGTCCAACGTGGCAGCGCGAGGCTCAGCAGATTTCATGGTGTTCTGGTGTGCTGGACCAGCGCTCCCTGTTTTTATTATTTTTTTTAGAACGTTTTATTAACATATAAACACAGAACTTTGCAGCGGCTGACAGGACATGCAGTGGAGGCGGAGCATTCGGAAGCAGAGCTGAATTTCACCGAAAGCAAGAGGGAGCAGAGCCATATATGGCTCTGAGGGGGAGGGACCAGAAACATGTCTCTGTTCAAAATTTTCCTAAGTTCCAGCGTGTTCCAGAAATTACATATTGCACCTTTAAGTGTCAAGGTTAAAAAGGTTTCAAACTATTCAGAGCAGGGCACTTGGTGCACTTTATTTACTTTACAAATGCATGTAAGCTACAGTTTTTACTGTTTCAATTAAAAGAAACATGTTTTCTCACCACTTCTTTGATTCATTTTGTCCAGCTGTCGACTTTTAAGTCCTAAAAAAAAAAAAAACCTTGGCACTCTGCTAACCCCCCCATCAACAATCACAACATCAGTCATGTAATACTCAGCTCTCTTATCCCCTCGTCTGACAGATGCCCTGCCAAAACCAGTAATCTAGGTGAAACACTGCTAGAATATAACTTCTCTGTCAAGCTCACGCTGTATGTGCTCATCTGACAAGATAGATAAAAAGAGATAAAAAGGTTTGCACCTCATCATTCGGCCAAGGAATAACCTGATTTGCAGCTCTCCATTTCAGCAATGTACGGTACACGTACACTCAACGATTGGATTGAAAATGGCACTTCAGGAAGGGTTTGTAAATACCACCTTGGCTCATACAGTGATGTCAACCTAATCAATGGTTGCAGTTCGCTGATGTCGAAATCGCTTCCTTGCTCACTTGGAACCATGACTGAGACGATTCCAAAAACCAAGCAAGAACAAGTAATGGAGACACATTTGACAGATGCTAAGTTGATGCGAGCTGCGTAAAGTCACAACAATAGAGAAGGGGCTATGTGTTCTGCAAACACCATAGACCATGGGGCTTCCTGCCTGGCTTCATCTGTTAGTCTGTCCATCACAATTCTGCCTGACCATCTCTGTACCATTCCTTCATCAAGACAAAAAGTTCAACAAAAAACAATTGGACTTTAGCTTGCAACTGAAGACATTTCATCCAAGGAACTTTCTCAATTCAAAGAAACACAGTGTGGAGTTTTGAGTTGGTGAGGTGTTCTATTCTGAGTAGGCCTGTCACAATAACAAATTTTGCTGGGAAATTAATTGTCTCAGAAATTATTGCGATAAATGATGATATCGTTTGAAATTTGACAATAATTAGTAAAGAGTGACATGGGCTGTCTCTTGTTTCTGTTTTTCAGTTCTCAAAATGGCAGACGCTCACTGTGGTTTGAGCTCTTTAGCATAGCATTTTTCACACAAAGCTATTAATTTAAAAAATCAGTAAACAAGTTCTCAGCTTCTTTTTTTAGAGAAAAACAACTTTTACACAAGACACAGGTTTCAACCGTGAATTTTGGAGCTTTGACAAGACGGAAGTTTTTCCCCCGAGGTCAGTCTGTTAGCTTAACTCATAACTTAGCTTCTCAGCTTAGCTGCTTTTAATGATCCAAAAACAAGATTTTGGACAGTTAAAAGGATTTTAAAGAGAAGAGGGGTCAGTGAAGAGCACCGGAGTTACGCCTTTTATCATCCAGTGTCTTCAGTAAAAAGAGAGAGACACGTAGAAACAATAAAGATAAAGGAAGATAAATAATAAAGATAAAGATAAAATGAAAATGAGGTTGATAATTGTCATTTACCATGCTATTAATTGATTTATTGTTTATTGCGACAGGCCTAGTTTGGAGGTGTTCAGTATGGGTGCACCGATTGCAGTTTTTTGGACAATCACCGATTTCTACAAAGTGTGCCTTGCCGATTCCGATTTTGGACGATACAGATTTTGTTTTATAAGCAGCACTGCTAGATGTTGTAAGGTCACAATGCACCTTCAAATTTCACTCTTATTTATTTGAAAAACAGACCCTTGAACAATATTCTAGAAACAATACAAACTTGTTTTAACTGGTCACAAGGTAGTGCTCTGAAATATATATGAAGTTTAGACAATTGTTAAAACAAAAAAACAAAAAGTAAAATCGGTTTCTCATGCAAGCATAGGCCAATTTCCGATTTCCCAAAGTTAAGGAAATCGGGGCCGATTTTCTTAACTTTGGGAAATCGGAAATCTAACCCTAGTGTTCAGCTTTATAACTCAAAAGTTCAAAACCCCACATTCTCTGTTCTTTGAATTGAGAAAGCTCCTCGGATGGGAAGTGAAACGTCTTCAGTTACAAATAAAGTCCAGTTGTTTTGTCTTGAACTTTTTGTCTTGATTTTACCATGTCCTGGATGACTGAGAATCTTCAGCAGCGTATTCCATCATCCAGAGAGGATGATGAATGAAATTGTACATTTCTAGAAACCTTAAAATCTATATGGTGTTACATCTGCAGGGCCATGCTGCAGATGTTTTACCACTCGGTGGTCTCCAGCATCTTCTTCTGCGCTGTGGTGTGCTGGGGCAGCAGGGTGAAGAATGCTGATGTCAACACTCAATAAACTCATCAAGAGAGCTGGCTCAGTTCTGGGAGTGGACCTGCAGTCTCTGACAGAGGTGTCTGAGCAGAGGATGCTGAGGAAACTAATCCAGATCCTGAACAACACATCACACCCTCTGCATGACACACTGGACTCTTACCGCAGCACCTTCAGTTGTAGCCTGAGACCACCGAGGTGCTCCACAGAATGCCACAGGAAGTCCTTCCTCCCTGTGGCTATCAAACTTTTCAACTCCTCCCCCTTTCTACACATAGGACAATAAAATTAATCCTGCACCACAATAAATACTTTAATGTGTCTGTCTGCTCCTGACCTGTTTTGGACCTTAATTGTTGGTATTTTTATATTTTTGTTACACTATTGTTGTAACTTGTGTGATTCCTTGTGTATGTTCCTTTGTACTGAAACCCTGGCATAAAACAATTTCCTGCAAGATCAGTAAAGTTATGTCTTATCTTATCTTTGGTCATATGGTATGACTAGACCTATGCTCGGCCTAATCAAAGCAAAAGAGAAAGAGCCAACACAACAAGTCTTGCTGGTGTCTGGAATGTACTCGGTGACTGACGAGTGTAATGCCCTCCCATACATGACAAAGAGCAATTCATTATTTATTCAAAGTCAAATATTTAGTTGAGATTGTGATATGAAATTTAAAAAAAGATAATTCAAGTGAATATGGCTTGTTTGCCCATTTCTTGAGGTTTTATATACCGGTACTGTAAATATACACACACACTTAAAATTCTGCATATTTGACATGCTGCTAATTACTAGCTTCATTGCTAATTACGGAGCAGGTATTTTTACAGGAACTTTGCATTCCTACAAGCCTAACACCATCCTGCACCTAAAACAAATAAACATGGCAGGCCCGCCGAGTTTGCTTGCCCCCAGTAAGTTGCTACAAACTCAAAAACCAAGCCTAGTACAGGATTAGACATTTGTATCACCAGCGTGGAATTGTCCAAAGCACAACAAAATAAGGCATCTTACCTTTATCTAGCTTGTTATAAATGTGCCTGGGAAGTTCTGCTGACGATTCTACATTTGGAGGATAGACATACAAAGCTCTGCTGTGGGGTCCGTTACTGTCTCTGAGGTCCACAGCTTCTTTGCAAACGTTTAAAATGTTCCTTCTGAAGTCCTGCACCTCTGAGTCCTTCACTAAATCAAACTCACATATGGGCATTCCAATAGCAAAACCTACAAAAGAGAATAAAAAGTTAAAATTAATTGAATCAATAATGTAATATATTCAACAGTATAGGATCCACATTATTGCTATCCACTAGGATAACGGCAGCAACTGTTACATTACTGTGGAGAACAATGATTTGGTTTAATGCAATAAAAAGGAGGCGCAGGGGCATACCTATCTCTCTGTTGAGAATTTTCTCCTCTCTGTTGCCCACGGGCTCAATAACTTTGAGGAAGGCCTGAAAGAGCCTGAGATCGCACAGTCTCCTTGTCTCATCGTAAAACTCTTCTCGCTCTGCCTCCTGGGTGACGCTGACAAAGATGTATGAGCTCTCCTCCTGCAGCAGATGGCAAAGAGGGTACTTCCTGGCTTCTTTGAAAAGCTCATGCTTGACCGTGATGAGCGTGGCCTCTCGGAGACACTCCAATGTGAGAATCATGCCATTTGGCAGCAGGCAGTCCACTAGGATGCTGGGGGGCATCAAGTGCATCCCCCATAGCTCTCCTGAGGAGGGTCTGGGAGGCATGGTTGTGCCAGCAAATCTAGCCTGGTAATTAGCACAGCAACGTCAGCCAACTGTGAGAAAGAAACAAAATTATATAAACTACCGGTACCTCTGTCTTGTGTGGAAGGATTTTTGTGACGTAATTTTTTGCAAACTGACAGGGCACAATAAGTTACATCAACTTTAGCATATCCATATTTAACCTTTGTCACTAAACGATTGGGAATACTGTATGCTAATTAAAAAGAACTGAAAGGCTCTTTCAAGTTTTTAAAGCAAATTACAACCCAGATAGAGATTTGGTTACTCTGGAAATTGTGTTTTGATTTTACCTAAAGTTACAAATTTGAGGTCAAACCAGTTTGAGGCATCAGTTTCTTATTATGGTCCTCGTCTATGACTCCGAGGACAGCTGAGAGCGCTGATGATTTTAAAAACTGACTCAAGACTCATCTGACTAGTCTGGCTTTAAGTATAATTATTTATTCATGAATTTAGTAAGTCGTGTTTTTATCTGACATGCATCTAGTTTGACTCTAAATTGAATATAATTAATTGTAATTTATTTTGATCTCTTGTTATTCATTCTTAAATACTTTGAATTTATTTTTAAGAAGAAAATAGTAACATTTTATACAGTATATGAAAAACTGTCTGTAGCACAAAAGATTGTGAATGATGTGACAATATTTCACTTTCACTTGCTTTCATCAAGGAAGTACAAGATGTAAATTAAACAATGCAATAAGTCATTTCTTCTGCTATAAAGACATTAAACAACAATAAGTGTTGAGGTAAGCATTTACTCGTTTTAAAGTTTATTTAGCAAGGTTTTTTTTCCCCCTTGTTATCTTACATTTGTGCTTGTTGTCATAAATGCATTGTGTAATGCTGCCACTTGTGGCCTGAAGTTCACTTGATCTTATCTATACTGTACTGTACTTGAAATTGCACGAAATAGCATCTTCATTACAGGCTCAAACATTTATTTATTTTTAAAATATTGTTGCTGTTTTAAGTTGTTTTGTGTGTGAATTTTGTTTGTTGCTTTTTATGTTTTGTATGATTTTATTTAAAGTACTGAAGACTCCAATGTATAAAAAATGTTTTATATAAGGAAGTTTAATGATTTCTCTTTGATTGAGAGGACTTACTGGTAGTTGGCAATAAAACTATAAGTAAATGAGCCAACTCATGTAATTTGACCTGAACTGTGTGCTACACTGAGGCTATGACAATGTCTTAATAAAGTTATGAAGTCATTAGGCGCTGCGATGATCTGATAACTTTTTCCAGTGAAATCACTTCAATCATCTTGTAAACAACCTTTAGCTCACAAAAACTCAAACCACACATTGTTTTCAAGTAATCAACACAGAGAAAGTAAGTCAGTGCTTGACAGTTTAGTGAACGTATGTGAATTTAGCTGCTGCTAAGATTTAATTTGTTATTTAACTTGGGTGTTGTTTCCCAGTGAGCCAAATATCCAGTATGCTAGCAAAACAACAATCTGCATTATAGAAATGTCGCCTCAAACAGCTCATTTTAGCCTGACGTGATTATATTAATGGCCACAAAACTACAGTGTGCTGTGTGAATAGCAGTGTAGGTGCTTAAACGAATAGCTAAAGGAAAATAAAGAAATGCACAACACTACCTGGGTTAGAAAGCTAACGCCAACCGGTTAGCCGCGGAGCTAGCACCGTCATTAGCCGCGGCTAATCCCATCCGTGCCCCGCTCGGGAACGCACAAGCTGCCGCGTTAGCTTTATGGTAAAGTCCATGCAAGCGACTGCTGTAGGGGGAGAAAAGACACCCCTAGCTTCCGGTGATGCTGTCAATGTTTTGCAGTGGTTTAAGTTTAAAATACTTCATATTGTTCATTGTGCTCTCTTAGAAAGTGTTTGTTAGCGTGCTAGCCTGAGCACTGCTAGCAGGATCTTGATAGTTGTTGTTGGACCGCCCTCTGCTCCGACCGGGAGGCGGCTCGTCCGGACAGGATGAGGGACACAAAACAACAAAATATCCAACACAAACTGCGGAGTAGTTTTTTTTACACGGAACAAGAAAAACAGTTTTACAGCTGCCACCAGAACAACTGCTAAAGCTGCTGCTCGCTAATTAGATTATCCCTGACCGACTGACTAGATGTACAGTATGAATAAAGGTTGAATTGAACTCCTTGAACTACAAGTTCAAGGAGTTCAATTCAATTCAACCTTTATTCATACTGTA